>BDUI01004444.1:42675-54038 GCA_002335545.1 Apodemus speciosus
TTGGCTCCTCCTATCCTGTGGCGGCATCTCTTCATAACCCTCTACCTCCGGTTCTTGTCTTCTGCAGTTTAGCATCTGTTCTTGCTTACCATATGCCTGCCACTTCCTGAGGCCTCAGGTGGCTGTTGCCCTTCCTGCCCAGGTCCTGTGTGAGCYGCATGGGGCTTCCTCCCTCTTTCCCTTTGCTTTTTCAGCYGAGGTACAAAACAAGGTCTTCAGTGTCTTTGACATAGGGGCTGCCCTAGGAGAAGTCCCCACGATCAGGCCTGACTGTGAGAGGCACAAGGCTGCTGGGGCGGGTGAGCTAAGACGGGGTGGGCAGTAAGGGCCTGCAGAAGAGTGTAGGATAGGGTGGGTGTGTTTACACAGCTAGGAATATACACCATCCAGATACAGAGAATATTTTCATCAACTCAGGCTCCTTCCGTAGCCTTCCAAGCCACTTTCATAGATGACTGTGCAGATTTCTGTCACCATCGATTAGCTTTGTCCCTCGCTCTCGGTTCCTTTGTTGCTTGGGGGTTTCTTGTGTCTCTTCAAAAAGAGAACTCTTMRTTTGTTCCAGGCCTTCTGCCTRTCTTTCTCAAGTGTGTCTTATAAACCTTCCCCCAAGGGCTGCAGAGATGACTCGGGAGTTATGACTACCTACAGCTTTTGCAGAGGACCCATATTCAATTCCCCGCCCCTATGTAGGGCGGCTTACAACTGCCCGTCACYCCACCTAAATGGSGCCTGATGCCCTCTTCAGGCCTCCCACATAGTCAACATTTTTTTTAAAAGCCAGGTGTGGCAGTGCACACCTTTAATCCCAGTACTCAGGAGACAAGGCAATCCGATCTCTGAGTCTGAGGACTGCCAGGGCTACACCCAGAAACCTTGTCAAATAAAACAACAACAAAAACACACTGGGTGCTCTTTCAGAGAATAGTGGTTAATTCCCAGCACCCACACAGTACCCCRCACCTATTTGTCACATCAGTCCCCAAGAATCCAGTGCTTTCCCCTAACCTCTGAGAATACTGTGTCCACATGGTATGCATTCATTCAAGAAGTACAAACTCTAAGACATTTTTAAAAATTAAGAAAAAAATAATAATAATCTGAAAGTCAGGGCCTGGAGTCGCACCTGTAATCCTGTACCCTGGTGGCTCAAACAAGCAGATAGGGAATTTGAGGTCAGCCTGGGCTACATGTGAGGCCCTGTTGCAAACAGCCTCACCATAGTTCTCTGGGGTGCTCRTGGCCTGCTTTGTTTTACAGAGAGGAAAATGAAGGCTTACTCTTAGTTAATGGTAGTAGAAATGAGCTTGRATCCTAGCTAGCTTAGCCTCCCGGGTGGGACAGCCCCGCATTTCCCTTGTGCCTCAGCTTCCCCTGCTTTTCAGGTGTTTCCTGTTTGTCCCATGCAGTGATTTGTCTAGTTTTTGAACAGGGTCTCGTAGTCCAGGCTGACCTCAAGCTCAATATGTAGCTGGAGATGACCTTGAACTTGTGATCCTCCTGCTTCTGCCTCCTAAGTATTGGGGTTATGTGTGCGCGCTGCTGTGCCTGGTTTCATGTGAGAGCTGGAACTGAACCCAGGAYTTTCTTGCATACTGCCACGTGAGCTACATCCCCAGGCCTTTGACTTGTTTTATAAACACCCATATCTTGTTGGTTTGATGACACGCCCCCCCACCGGGGGCAGGGTGGGGCTATCTGAGTAGTAGCTTGATGGTCACTGTAAGTTGTAGATGAGGCTAGCTCAGGCCTTCTAGGTGCCTGGCTTTGAGGGGTAGGTGATGGCCGAGGCTAGAACAAAGAGTTAACTCCAGGCAGTCCCCAAAAACATGACAGGACTGTGCAAAATCTGATTGCAACTGGAAAGAAGGGTCCTGTCCCCAAGAGTAGATGCATTATCTATAAAATATGCTATGACAGGATTCTTTGTTGTCTCTTGCCACTTCCCTATGGTGCGTGCCTCGTGGCAAGAACTGGGCTCTTCTCTGTGTGAGGCCTGGATCCACTCCCAGCTCTTGGGTGACCTGAGAGTTAAGCGAGCTAAAATAACGCTGGTGTCCCGAGCACGTGGCCATTCTAATCTGAGAGTACCAAGTGCCTGTCTGCCCCTTTCCCCAAGGACACAGTGACACCCTTGCCTTTTCTGTATTTTGAAGGCCCTCCAGGGGCAAGGTCTCAGCAGGAGAGAGGCAGCACACAAGCCTGAGGGGCGCATTCCAGGGCCAGCCACCTGGGGTCCAGAGCAGGATAGAAATATAAAACATGCAGAACTAATGGTCTTTTCACTCAAAATGCAAACCAGCCCTCAGGATCTGTCCTCAGTCTTTGCCCAGTTCTGCAGCTCTAAAAATTAACACCCTGGGCTCACAGATTCCCTGCTTTTGATGTGTGATTGTCATTTGGAGAGCTACCTCACKGAAGAAGGCTTACTCTCCTAATCACCAACCCAGTTGGATTTGTACAAGCAACATAGCACAGCTCCCTTGTCTGCGAAAGAACTCTCCTGTTCTGGAGACAGTTGGAGGTTGAGTTGCACAGCCTCTGGTTGGAGAGATATGTCATTGCCCAGTGAGTGGCTGACCAGCCTCAGTGTCTGAAATAAGATCTGCCCAGAGGTACATCTGGAACTTGGCCTCCTCAAGGGTCCCAAAATAGCCAGGCATCTAAAGGGACAACTTCATGAGAGGACACAAGAAGGACCCCCAACTGCTCTTGGCCCAAACAGGGTTTATTGTATCGAAGGGGGAAAGGTTCTGTGGTGCTTCCTTAAAGTGTGTCAAGGAAAAGTTTATTGGGAGCCCTGAGACAGACCACTGCTGCTAGAGTAGAGAGGTGAGCTCAGCTCCCTGTTGAGCACAGACGAAGCCGGCGTGGACAGGTGGATGGCATAGTATACAGGGGAAACTGATCAAAGGCAACGGGGATCCTAACCAAACTGACCCAACGGGATTCTGACAAGCCGAGGGTGATGGACAGACATCCGGGGAGGACTGGAGGCAGATAGAACTGGGATGTCCACCCTGGTGGGCTGGGAACACAGGGATTCTGCTTGGCTTGATTTATTTAGCTGTTCTTTTGCAATAGCTGGATTTTACAAGGAAACACACAGATGGGCTTTGGAGAAAGCCCAGTAGTAGCCTTTGCTATAAAGGCTTTAGCCAGGTGGAGACTCTTAGGAGTCGGCCTTRTAAGACTGGCCAGTAGTCCCTGGGTTTTGTTCTCTCCTTGCACCTCTTCTGTGTTCCAGTGCATCTCCCTTTCTTGCAGCTTGTTCTAAAAATAATTCCAAGGAGCTAGTCCCTGAAACGCGCACACAGATCATACACAACACACAGAACACACACMCCCCACATATACAGAGCATACACAGTACACAGAACAGCACAGACAACACAGAGCACACACAACAAACACGTTTACATGCTTTCGCAGAAAGATTTTCAGGTTACGTTCTGTGTTGATCAAATACAAGCTGTGCAGATGAGAAATGTGAGGGCTTGTTGGCAGTTGAGAAGTTTGCTGTTGCAGTTTAGTAACGAGTTGAGTCTTCCTGGGATCACCTGGCCTCAGCCTCTGAAGGTGCAGGGGCTGTTTGCCGCTGCCTGCTGTCTACACTGCTGTCACCCACCTAAATAAATAAATAAATAAATAAATAAATAAATAAATAAATCTGTGGGAAACAGACCTCTTTTGTACTTCAAACTGATACTTCTTGGTGTGCCTCGTGACAGGTTTTATTATATAGCCCTGACCAGCCTAGAACTCACTTTGTAGACCAGAATGGCCCCAGAGTCACAGAAACCTGCCTGCTTCTACTTCTCAGGTCCTGGGGTTAAAGGCATGACCACCAGGCTAGAGAGATGACTCAGCAGTTTGGAATGCTGTCTGCTCTTCCAGTGGTCCTGAGTTCAATTCCCAGCAACCACATGGTGGCTCACAACCACYTGTAATGGGATCTGATGCCCTCTTCTGGTGTGTCTGAAGACAGCTATAGTGTACACATATGCATTAAATAAATACTTTTTTTTAAAAAGGGGCATGACCACCATTCCCAGCCCCCCTAAAGTGTTGTTCACAGTCGATGGGAATCTGGAGAAAGCAGAGCAGTGAAGTGGTCTGGTCCCCAGGGCTCAGCTAGCCTGGCTGAAGTGTGAGGCCCACGTCACTGTGGAAGACCAGAGCCCCTCAGCACCACCCTCCTTCTCAGAGCCTCTCTGGTGCATTTCTAACCTGTCTTTGTTTCCCCTTACTTTATGTCAGGAAACTGTATCATCTGCCAACGGCCCTTCCCGTGATGGCTCCAGGCTGCTGCCCACCAGGGAAGGCCACCCCACATACCCCCAGCTCCGACCAGGCTACATTCCCATTCCCGTCCTCCACGAAGGCTCGGAGAACCGGCAGCCGCACCTTTTCCATGCCTACTCCCAGCCTGGGGTGCAGCGATTTCGAACTGAGGCAGCAGCGGCCGCTCCGCAGAGGTCCCAGTCTCCTTTGCGTGGCGGCATGACAGAAGCTACCCCGACAGATAAACAGTGTGGACAGGTGCCGGCAGCTGCAGCAGCTCAGCCCCCGACTGCCCATGGACCTGAGGTAAGGAGGCAACCAGAGACCCAGTTCGTGCTGGGCCAGCAGCCTACCTGGTAGTTAGTATACGGGGCTCACAGCCGGCGGCCTCAGTGGTTCTCGTTGGAGAGGTGGTTGGCAGCCTCACGTTGTCCCTGTATCTTACACCCTTATTTTTCAGATGGCCAGAGATCACATGGCTTATTTTTGTAGTAGAAGAACTGGCGCCAACATGGAAACTGCATGATCGACATGCATAGCGGTACTCGGTACCTGGTTTCCTACGTCGGTGCTCCTATTCACACTGGACTCTGCTTCAGAGAGCCCTGAGTTACTCTGTTCNGAGAGTTGTGTTTTCCTTTTGTCTGGAACAAGACCACGGGAAGGCTGTGGAAATGTTCCAGACACAGGGAGGGGCTGCTATTGATCTCTTTAAATTCAGCTTGTTTCCCAGAGTACAGATTCAGGTACTTTTCCATCTGCACTGATTAAAAAGCAAAGTGTTTTTTTTTTTTCCTTTTTTTCCCCTAACAGGAAAAAAACAGGTACTTATACCTGATTTTTCTTTTCCCCCTGAAGCTGTGATTTTAGGAGCCAATCGTCCCTTGATTGGGCTTCTCACAGCTGTGCCCCAGCTTTCCCTGTGACTTGAGGTCCATCCCATTCCTCTGTCTGCCAGATGGAATACCAGGGAAGGAGGGCTCCAGGGTTGGGAAAGTGAAGAGGTCGGAGGCAGGCTCTGGGTCCCCAGCACTCCCTCCAGGAGCTGCTAATGGTTATCCATGTGTGGGCTCCTCTAAGGGGTACAGTAAGGATGTTGAGGGGATGCTGGCAGATGCTCTGCTCCCAAGCCAACCTTCACTCAGTTTCCAGATGTGTGAGGGAGCCCGTTCCATTCATCTACAGGCTGTTTCCCAGCAGTGAGGTTTTCTGTGTGTAAGCTCCTCCCCCAGGTAGCTCACTAGCCTCTTTGAGGAAGTGGGTTCAGGGCTTAGGTTTTTAGGGTACCTAGTTGGCTCTGTTTACCTCCCTGTTGCTTCTCAGCACAGACAGTGGCATTCTTGCTCACCAGTCTCTAAAGACTGAAACAAAGGGCTTCTTGCTCTAAGAGACTCACTACCAATCTTATAAGAACCACCRRGGTACTGGGTTTTGCAATGCTAGGCCCAAGCTCTTAGTCCATCAATAGCTGTGGAATGAAGGCACATGATTGTGTTTACAGACTTTCTCATGCCTTATTTCACTACACCTTTCAAAAACAGCCAATTGCGGTGGCACATGCCTAATCCCTACGCTTGGGACGTAAGAGGCAGGAAGAGCATGAGTTCAAGACCATCCTCATGTACATGGCAAGGTCGAGGGCAGTCTGAACTGTGGAGGCATAACAAACAGACAAACAACAACAACAAATGTTAGAACCTCCTGGAAGGTAAGGGGATTTTATGGCTGGGAAGCTGAGTCTGTTATAGCAAATTCTGTCCAAGGCTGATGAGCTACAGGGAAGTGTTTGTAGCCCAGAATGGCAGCTTATAGACCAGGGCTCATGCGCATTCATTYCTGTTTATGTAGACACAGCTGCAAAGGCAAGCACTACAGGTTTCATGTTCTAAAAGACAGGGATATATCCCTTTTATTAATCCTAGGATAAAGTGTTTCTATTTGAATAACTGGCATATCAGAGCAGGCCTTAAATCACTCGTGACTCATGGTGACCTGTGACTCAGTTTTGTGGCCAACACAGACCTCCTGTCTTATTTTTTAAAAGATTTATTCATGATTATTTTTGTTTTTATTATTATATATGTTGTGAGTGTATGTGGGTGCATGTGAGTCCACTCACTTACAGAGGCTCATTGGATCCCTTGGAGCTGGAATTACAGGCTGTTGTGTGACACTAGATGTGGATGCTGGGAACTGGACCCTGGTCCCCTGCGATAGCGGTACAGACTCTCACTGCTAAGCCATCTCTTCAGCCCCATGACCTTTTTGACTTACCAAGAGTCCCAGAACAAAACCCATCTCTTTGGAAGTGGACTTGAGTGGCGTGTGGGTCTGACTTCTTATTCCAAATTTGCCCCAAATCTCTTAAGCTCACCAGAAGTGGTAGAGAGCCAGTGTAACAATTCAGGGAGAACTAAGAATGTTGAGCTTGGTTGTGGAAAGGCATGGCTGCTTATGTAGCACATTGATAAGTCATTTATGTSGCCTCTTGGACCAAACAAAAGGCTGTTCTGGGTTAGTGAAGCAGGTGTCTGTGGAAGTGAAAGTGCTGTTCTATGGCCCCTGACTGATAGAGGCGAGCCAAGCTGCTTCATTTCTGCCCAGCTCCTGACTCCACCRGGAGTTCCACAGTCTCTCTTTCAAGCCTCCRTCTCTCTCATTGGTGTTAGAAGTTTTGAAGTATTGTTAGTAAAACTCAACAGCTGACCTGGGTAAGAGCTCTTCTGGCCTAAAAACCCAGTTAATGGAATCTGTGTTCTACTTAAAACTCCAGGGCTCCGAGTTGGAAGNGTCCTTTCAGATGGACATGAACCATTTGGACCTATGCTGGGGATAAAATCAGGAGGGCAGCTTTATCTCCAGGGTGTCCTACTAAAGGAAATCCAGCATTAAGTCAGAAGGGAAAACAGCTTTAGACTTAATCCCTGACCAGGTTCTCCATTTTGAGGTTTGTTACTGTGAAAGAGTATTGCTCATTCGGTTCTGAAGCCGAGGTTGTGGCCAACAGACGGGGTAGGGTTGCTAAGTAGTTATGCCTTCCTTTTCCGACCCCCTCTCTGCAGCTCTTCCCCTGGGTCCGTTGGCATTGTTCTTGAGGATGAGCCCTCATTTCCTATATGCGTCAGAGTCCTGATTGTTTTTGACCTCTACCTGTGTTCACCTTCACCATCGGGGTGAAAAACCATAGTTAATGTGGGATACTGGAGGGCTCTCTCCTTTCTTGGAGATGTGCTTCCTACCTCTGTAATGGTCYTCTAGTACAAGTCAAAACAACATCAGAGATCTTAGAAAATGTAAGCCAACAAGGCCTTTAGTAGCGAGCCTCCTGGAGAGCCAGCTTCCTGGACTTCTAGCTGACTAGAAGCTAGATTAGAACAGAAGGGACCTGGCCTGCACCCAGACCCTGGCAGCTCCCGGATGCTTCACTGAGTTCTCCAATAAGAGGTTAAGCGGAAATAAGGAGACGTTCAATAACAACAAACACAGCAGCCCACACCCTTCCTGTGCACGCTGCTGCCTGCCAACGCACAGGCACAGATGCATCCAGTTAATCCTCAAAGCAACCCGCGAGGTGGGTAGGCAGGCTGTCCTTTTCCCATATTTCAGGCAAGGCGCAGAGAACTGACGAGCTTCCAAGGGTTTGAACCCCAGCTCTTTTCTTTCAGAGCTCTGGGGGCCTTGGAGGTGCTAGGCAGGTGCCCTCCTGATGAGCTAYGCCCCCAGCCCTCCTGGTCTGGATTTGTTAAGTGGCGTGGTGCTGGAGATCGAAACCAGGGTCTCAGACACACTGTGCACGCCTTCCCTCACAGAAGGACACACAGCCCTTAACCTCACACTTTGAAAATGTTCATAGCGGGAGGGCTTTGGGGGCTGTGTTGTCCTGGCCAGGTGGTACCTGATGGATATTTGGAGTGCCAGAGCAGCAGGTCGTTCATCCGGGGCGCTGTGCCTCTGCCCTTTGTCTCTTGCAGCGATCTCAGTCTCCAGCTGCCTCTGACTGCTCATCCTCATCTTCCTCGGCCAGCCTGCCCTCCTCCGGCAGGAGCAGTCTGGGTAGCCATCAGCTCCCCAGGGGTTACATACCCATCCCCGTGATACATGAGCAGAACATCACCCGGCCAGCAGCCCAGCCCTCCTTCCACCAAGCCCAGAAGACCCACTACCCTGCTCAGCAGGGTGAATACCAGCCCCAGCAGCCTGTATACCACAAGATCCAGGGAGATGACTGGGAGCCCCGGCCGCTCCGGGCCGCATCTCCATTCAGGTCACCCGTCAGAGGTGCATCCAGCCGGGAAGGCTCTCCAGCCAGAAGTGGTACACCGGTTCACTGCCCATCACCCATCCGTGTGCACACGGTGGTTGACAGGCCTCAGGTATGGAGAGTCAGTGGTTGACAGAAATGCAGATGGCTGAGGCAGGCTGAGAGGTTCTGCAGATGCCCTGGGATTCCTCAAAGCTCAGCCTCATCAGCATAGCACAACTGGAGACAAGCAGAATTCTAGAAGTTGCTGGTCTTTGCAGAGCAAGGACTGTTGAACTGTCTGTAGACTCCATGGTTTTTCCATTGCAGCCACTCTAGGGACAAAGGGGAGAGCCTGTGGTAAGGTCGCTAAGTGTTGTCACTCTGGCCTCCATGACCATGTTCCTTAGTATGGTCACTAAGGAACCACCTTTCCTGATCTCCCCTTCCCCTACCCCCCCAACCATAGTTACATTGTTTCTCTTTCTCTATTTCTATTCTACAAGGCATTCTCCTGGTCTGTCTGGGTTGGCCCACCTAGTCTCCCCTAAAGGCAGTTCCCTCCATGCTTGGCACGAGTTCCTTAGGACTCAGTATGTGGTTGTTCTGTGCAGACCAGATGGCCCTCTTATCTCTTAARCTCTGAGCCTGATGGCAGGGGACCTTGTCTGAGACGTTCCCCCACCCCTTTTGCAGTAGGGTACTGTGGTCCTCGGTTGACRCAYTGGTGAACAGTAGTCGAAAGCCATCCTGGTCTGGTGGATGTCATGGGCACAGCCCTGCTCATCCTTCAGTGATGCTAGGGAGGGATGTTACTGAAACCCACAGCCTGCAGCTCAGAGGAGGGACACTCAGTGGCCTTGGGCTCCCAGCTATATCGCTGAGCAGCTGGATTACTCCTTATCACAGTTTTAAAAATGAAATCTCCCTATGAGAGATTTTCAAAACTCCAAATGTGGAATGCCTTTCTCCTACAAACAGTGATATTATCTAAGTCCCCAAAACAGGAAACCCTCAATTCTTGTTTGTATTTGCATATGTTGTGCATGCATGTATGTGATACCTGTTTTGKGCATGTCAAAAGGCCCATGGTTGATGTGAGACTTCCTTGATCAGTTGCTACCTTTTACACTGATGCAGGCTCTCTGGCTTGAACCCAGTGCTTGCCAGTACAGCTAGCCTCGCTCGCTCGCCARCTTGCTTTAAGGGGATATCTTACCTCTGCTTCTAGCGCGCTGGGGTTACAGGTGGAYCACCACACCCAGCCAGCTGTCCTCACGTGTGTGCAGCAGGTGTTTGACCTGCTGAGTCATCTGCCCTGCACTGTCTTTAGCTTTTTTATTAGGAAACAATTTCAGCCTTTCTGAAGAGCTGTCAGACGCATACAAAGAAGTCCCATGTGCTTTTCACCAGAGTTCACTGCTTTGCTGTGCTTTGTTGAGACGGTTTCTCATACACCCCAGNGCTGATCACCGCCATTGCTGCTGTTACCATGGTAACGGGAGCTGTGGTTTGTAGGCAGCAGGCCAGCTTTTGTTCTGTTTTGTTTTTTTCAAGCCCACTTTATTACAAGCCAGGGTTATTARGCCCATTCCCAGGGTTTGGAGGGCCACCTAYTCATCGTTCAGGGTACCTGCTGTGGTCAGGTCAAAGGCCAACTCTTCATGTTATTTGTGACAATGAGTGCCAGCTTGTGGTTTGCTGCGCACCTCCCTAACAGGTGCTCCCAAGAGCTGTCCCCTGCCATGCTTCTAAGACATGAGGGCGGGGGTGGGGTTGAGCCTGGCCTTAATCTGGTTTATAAAACTATGGGGTACTTTGAGTTCTTACAATTTCTGACAAATTCAGGCATGCTCATGGTGGTATGKCCATAGACGAGTTCTAGTAATTTCTGGTGCATATCTCAGTTCCTTTCTTCTTCATGCCAACCCCCTAGGCCGTCTCACCCCAGTCAAATAAGACATGCTTGGGATGGAGGTAGAGCCTCCATTATTTTTATCTTTTCCTGGGTTCTCCATTGTCTCCTACAGTTTGAGAACCAGTGCTTTGTAGACTGTTCCTGAGCCCACCCCTGAATTTTATAGCTAAGAAAGCAGGTGTSTAAGGAGTGAACTTAGTAGTGTTGAACTGGTGTGTGTGAACTGCTCTTGTAGCACRTGGGTGGGGCAGGGGGCAGGCCAGGTGCAGTCTGTCAGTAATTTTGCACTTATTGCAGACCTGCAGACAAGTCCAATACTCACCAAGCTCAGCCTGTTTCCAGGCTTTCTCTAAYAATGTCTTGTGCCTGAAAGGGCACATTTTGGCTCACTTAGTATTGATTTTTTTTTCCCCTGATTATTATTCTGGCTTTCTCTTGGAGTTGTTTGGTGCCCTTAGATAGCCTCGGGATTTTAATGCAGTATGCAAACACCAGTAAAATTAACACATTCATTTATCAGTTAATGTAGTCAGATAAGAAAGTCAGACCCTGAGGCTCTCATTTCCTAATTAGACTTTGTATGTCTTCCTGCTGTCCTCAGCCAAAGATAAGAATAACTAGCTTGATCTGCAGGGAGGTCACCAGAAAGGGGGAAATTCACAGGCGTCTGCTTCGTGGCTGTGCTTGTGCCCTATCTCCGTCGTGAGATGTCACAGAGAGAGAACAGATAGAGAAGATTCCTGGGGTCCCCAGCTGCAGTTAGGATGGTAGAGGCGATGAGTCTTACCTGAAAGGCTCTGGTATGGCCAAGAAGCCTTGGATGTGAACTTGAGAATACTTCTGAGGGAACCAGAGAGATATGTTTAAATAGTATTCAAGAGGAATTGCAAATGTTATACATTTTCTTTTATTGCCCTGAAC
>BDUI01004445.1:20076-30673 GCA_002335545.1 Apodemus speciosus
GAGGGAGTCAAAGAAACAGAAGAAAAACCTATACAGTCAGCTAACTAGCGCCATGGGAGCTCAGAAAGACTGAACCATCAACCAAAGAGCATGCAACAACTGGACCTAGGTCCCCACACATTTGTATTAGATGTGCAGCTTGGTCTTCATGTGGGTCCTCTAACAAGTAGAGTAGGGGCTCGCTGACTCTGTTACTTGCCTTTGGATCCCTTTCCCCTAGCTGGGCTGCCTTGTCTGGTGTCAGTGAAAGAGGATGTGCTTAGTTCTGCTGTGACAGCATATCCCAAGGCAGGGTGGTGCCTGAGGGGGATTTCCCTTTCTCTGAGAACAAGGGGAGGGGGGTTAGGGAAGAGGAATTTGTAAGGGTATGGCTGGGAGGAGAGGAGAGGGGGGTCTGGGATCAGTATGTAAAGTGAATTAATTAACTAATTAATTGATTAAAAAAGAGGGGCAGCAGCTGCTACTGAGAAAAAAATCTCCTCCCTCAATCAGCTTAGTTTCTGTTCAGAGAGGGGTTACAGCTGAGCTACCCTGTAGGAACACTAGGCTCTCAGGCTTATTCCTCTTATAGGCTTTCTGATTCATTTTGGTCTGAAAGATGCTATCATGTATGCTATATCATCGGAGAACATTCAGACTCTGTAACCTGAAAGTTACAGCAATACAGGCAGGAGGAAAGAAAAAAAATAGAGATTCCAAGATGAAAGCAAAATCTGTGTAGAGCTTAGCATGAACACCTATCAACAGGACTGGAAACGCCTCAGGACACACAGCAGGAGGGCGAGTTAATGTGCTTCACCCTTAGCTGCAGGCAACCCTCAGGAGTCTTGAAGCTTTCAGTCCTGCAGAAGTTACTGACCCTCTCTGGAGTCTCAGTGCTCCTTCTACCAGCCATGAGGACTCTCTGCTCTCTGATGCTGATATGCTGCCTCCTTTTCTCATATACCACCCCAGGTAAGCCTGAGAACCTGCAGAGCTAGCTCAGGACTGGGGACAAGGAGGCAGAAAACTGGAGCTGGGAAAAGCAGAGATCCTGGCAGGGATTCGGAGCTGTGCAGCAGCAGACCGGAGTCCTGCACCTGAAATGGAGGAAATGCCTTGTAGGAAAGGAATTCTACTTCATCTGCAGTGCAGCTCCTCACACACATAGAGGCCAGCTTCTGATCCACACACAGGCATTTCCATACTCACCCAAGTCACTGAGAGGTCTTCCCCAGGTGCCCTGACTCAGGAAATGTGCCAACACTCCTCCAACAGGGACTGGAACTCCCCTCCCCCCCCCAAAAAAAAAATGTTCCAGCAGTCAGGGTAGCATTCTATTCCCTGAGGGAATGTCTTCATTCTTGGATAGATGCTTCTTGTCCAGCTGTAGAAGATCCCATGTACTCTGAGCCAAYGCAATCTATCTCTGACTCAGGAGCAAGTGGATTCCAGTAAAAAACAAAGTGAAAGATATATTTTCCCAATCTACCACTTCTGATGATTAAGATTAATTCACATGTTTCTGGTCCTTATTTTCCTCATCTGAACAATGAAGTTATTACAGAAATTGAAGCTGTGAAATTCTATGGGTAACATTAGTATCCTTTTCTGAAAGCATTCTGGGGTGGGGGAGGGCTGAGTGGGAGGGTGAGTGTGTGTGTGTGTGTGTGTGTGTGTGTGTAGGTATGAACTTTAGTTTATATAATTAGTCTCTATGAAAAACCTGAAGGCCACTTCATGCATTCCCCATGTCAGCCCATGCACTTCTGAAGAACACAGTGGTGGGGGGCATGTGGCAAAGAAGTTCATTTACCTCTTGGCAGGAAGGAGCTAAGACATAGAGAGGCACATGCAAGGGCAAAGACTCCATTTGCCCCCTGTGACCTACTTCTCCTAAACTTCCTAGAAAATTTCAAATTAGGGCCATGAACCAGAAACCAAATCTACAAAATGTGATGCTTTTTGTTTCATAACCAAACCATCACCTCTGTATGTTTATWCCTTGGCAGGAGTTCTTTGTGTTTCTCTAGCTTACTTCCCTGCTAGCTGTTTCTCAATCTAACCAAATTAACAATAGAAATTAACTACAGTACTTCCTCACAAGAATCCATTAGTAACTGTGTGGGATTATTTCAAGTCCTTCTACTCTGTGCTGTTGRTGTTTTTACTTCTGTGCTCATGCCCTACTGCTCCTGTATACTATGATATAGCTCTAAGGTATAAATTGAATGGCCGTAGCCCCTCCAACATTATTTCTGCTCAGAAATGCTTTCACTGTTTTGGAGTCCTTTGCATTGTCGTATGAACATAAGGATTGTATTTCTCTCAATTCCTATGAAGAGCATCCTTGGGATTTTGGTGGGGATGCCTTGACTCTGAAATCAATTCCAGTGTCCTRGCTTTGTAACATTACTAAGTGAGCTAACGCACCAACACGGGAGATCTTCCTATCTTCTAGTGTCTTTTTCAGTTTTTTTCTTCAATGCTGGAGACAACACGTTGTCATGGATTTTTATATCTTTAAGTATATATGAGTCTATACATATTTTATAGGCTATTGCAAGGGGGCTCAGCAACATTCCAGAGAACAATCTTGAACAAACAAAGCCTCTTGTCTTGACTGGTGATAAATACATGGAATGCTCTGCATATATTTTCTACCAATCAAGTCTTATTTGTGTTTGATGTAAATAACTCATTTGATGTCAATTAACTGTAAGTGCCTGTCTCCAAAATATGATCACATTCTAGTATACTNTACCCACATGAAAACCAAGCTTTACATCTGCTACATAAGTGCAGGGAGGCCTAGTTCCCGTCTGTCTATGTTCTTTGGTTGGTGGTTCAGTCTCTTAGAGCCCCAAGAGTCCAGGTTGGTTGACTCTGTTGGTCTACCTGTGGAGTTCCTAACCCCTTAGGGGCTGCAATCCTTCCTCCTATTCTTCYATAAGAGTCCCCAACCTCCACCCACTGTTTGGCTGTGAGTGTCTTCATCTGTGTGAGTCAGCTGCCAGGCAGAGCCTCTCAGAGGACAGCCATGCTAGAGTCCTTTCTGCAAGCATAACAGAGTATCATTAATAGTGACAGGAACTGGTGCTGATGATTTTCATTTTCATTTATAGATGAGGAAAGTGAAGTTTGGAGAAATGAGATACAAATGTTCAAGCTAAAAGTGTGGGGAAGTTGGAAGTATGTGAGTGGGTTGAGAGTGTGTRGGGTGGGTTTGGATTATATGGGATGGACTGAGGCATGCGAGTGAGAGGTGGGGTGATATGGGAGTGTTGGGGTTRTGGGAGTTTGTGCATACTAAGTAGAGATGCTGAAAATTAAACTCAGTTGTTTAGATGCCCTGAGGCTGCAATAACTTYTTTTTTGTTTTGTCAGTTGTACAATRAAAGTAGGTAGGGTGGGACGAAAGACTGTCAAAGGGATAGCATTGTATATGGTAGGTACATACACTTCTGCACTTGGGAAATGATCGTGCCTTCATGGGGGCAAGTTTCTTCATCTTTTACAGGAAAAAGGGAAGGTACCAAGGCTAYAGATATCACCATCTTTCCCCTTTCCCCTTYCCCWTGGAATTCAGAAGAGGAAGTTGGAGTGGGATTCTTGGGAGCTGGAGTCACACCTGTGAGCTCCCTGACATGGGTGCTGGAGATCATCCGGTCCTTTTTAAGAGCAGTACTGGATTTATSCACTGAACCATGTCTCCAGCCCCTAGAGGCAGATCTTCTAAGGAGGCTATGTCAACTTACTCTCTACTTCACATGTAATGCCAAGAGATGTGAATATAATTCACTGGAGTACACACACATAGAATAATGTCACATTTGTTTAGGAATAGCTTTTGTGTTTATATTCACACATTAAAGAAAATACCTTATGCCCAGAGTTTTAAGAGTTCAAGGCCAAGGTTAAACATTTTCCTGTTTGCATCCTGATAAGATCAGCAATGGGGTGAAAACATCCAAATGCCCAAACATATGTCCTAGTTAAGAATTTCTTCACCCTAAATTTCTAGCCCTCATTATTTCAGAGGGAAGTGGGCCATTATATTTATTTGAATATAACATTTYGGAGTTAGACTTGTAGATTCTGAGCTGCTTCCATAAGTCTGGCTAATATCCTGCAAAATTTTTTTTTAAAAAAGATAAACTTCCGCTTTCTAAAATGTCAACATTTGCTGGGTATGTCCCAAATATAATAGTGTAGCATATGAAAGATGTCCAGCTGAAAACATCATGGAGAGCAACGAAGCAGAAAGGAAGAAAGGGAGACATTCTGCCTGCTAAATAGACCACAGAAGTCACCCAAGCTCCATCCCAATGCTGCCACGGTTTCTATCTGCAAGACCCCAGTAGCATGATCTACTCAGGAAATCAGCATATAGGGGTGTAGAGAAAACTAATTTGAGATAAGCCATGTAGAATTCCCTGCACTTGGATCACAGTCATCAATCAAAGGAACATGGGATAAGAAAAGATACAAATTGAAGGCAAGCCCAGAAGGAAGGGTCCAGTGCTCACGGGAACATTCCAGCACATGCATCTTAGGTGCTTGTCACTGTAGGCAAACATGTTGGTGYATGCATCTTAGGTGCTAGTCACTGTGGGCAGACATGTCACTAACTCTTTATTCGCACTACAACTTGTTTCCTAGAAATCATCTGGTTACACATAGAGAAATCCCTCTTAAAGTCTACCTTGCTATTTTCACATTGGATCTAAGGATGTAAATACACATACTCACTGCTGGGTACAAGCCCCGCAGTGGTAAGATTCAGTTTGTGACTCTGTCATTCAAAGCCAGGGAGACAAGTAAACAAGTTACAGGGTCTATTTCAGAATGATGATGGAGAATCCCTTGTCCCAGTAGTCATGGTAAAACTTCCATAAAAGATATTCACATTTATATCTTTGTTCTGTCTTACTTGGTCTCTCTTGAGAGGGYRTTTTATTTGCTATACAATACCATCTGGGTTCAAACTGTAAATTATTAAATTTTCCCATTCATCTGTATATTATGCAAAACCAGTTTTAATGCAATTTAAGAACATTCAATGTGTATGCAGATCCACTGTTGCAGAGTGTTTTCTGTTGCCTTAATAGAATAATACCGCAGCCTGTAATCTGTAAAGAATGGTTATTAGGTTCATTATTCTAGAGGCGAGAAGTTCGAGGATACCAGTGTCTGGCCAGAGCTTTTGGACTCATATTATTTTGTGGTAGAAACACGGAAGAGCAAAGCTTCCTGAAAKAGCTGGTTTTAGAGACAAAATCACTTCCATGGGAACTTGTCCATACCCTCAGGATGGCTTTAGTWTACTGGTGAGGATAGAGCTCCTCRTGGTCAAAGCTTCCCCCACTAAACCCTGCTTCCCAATATTGGATCACTGGGGAATTTATACTCCAACCTATGAACTTTAAGACACATAAAAACCACAGTGATCAGTGAAATGATGAAAGTCATATGTCTTAATGCATCATGCATATGAATTCTCATCTAACCAGAACAGTGGGAACCGTGCACACTCAGCTGTTTTCACTTAATTTCTCAGTAATAGATATTTCACCATATTCTCTACATTTCCCTTACTGGTGAGTAATGAAGAAGGAAAAGAAGACAATGGCTTATTCTCTATTCTCTTGCTTCTCATTATCACAGCAGCATGGGCACTTAGTGAGTCTAGCCAGTGACTGTGTAAATGCAATAGTACACCTTGACAGTCTCCTTTCTTAGAATCTACTGCCATCTGTTGAGTTGGACACAAGTTCAAATTTAAACAGAATGTGGGGCTGCAGGTGCCCACTCGTAGTCATGAGTGTAGCATGGTCATGCTAGGCTTGTAGTCTTCTCTGAAGTCCTATTCATTGTGTGGCAACTGGCGTTTTGTGTTCATGGGATGTTGTTTATGCTAAATGTGAACTGAACTTTAAGGACAAGCCATCCCTTTCACCCTAGATTGTGTTACTCTGCTCACATGCCTCTATAATTCCATTGGGATTCAAGTACAAAACACAAATCCAAGGGAAAAATTGTAAGACAACAACAGATCATCATGGAACCAAATGGTCTAATTTTCCAAGAAAGRGGACTTGTGTAATTGCACCTATGAGAATGAGCCTTGGACTTACCAACTCTGGGGCCTCACACATGCTGCTAAACCTGTCAGGATCTCAGGTCTGTCTTCTTTAATTTAGGAAAATAAGCTTATCTATCTTTTAGACTTTGGGTGAAAACAAAGTGGTTATTGTGAAAAGTACTAAAAGTTCTCTGTGGTACATAGTACAATACAACTATAACTGTTGTCATCATTATTATATTGTCACCATCAAGTTTTCTTGGAGAAGAAGTCAGGATATTAAATCATGGTCCTAAATTGGTATTCAAGAATCCTCTTTGAGTATGTTGTACTTTTATATTTAGGAAAATACACACACATACACACATGTACACATACATGTACATACACATGTATACACACAAATACATACATACCTATATATCTGTAACAGTAAATAATGAAAAATAGGTCATGAATTTGAAAGAAAGCAAGTAGGGATAGATAAGGAAAGGAAAGAAAAAAATGATGTGATTATATTAGAATCTAAAAATATAAAAGAAAGAATTAAGAAATAAATTTTAAAAGAGGCAAAGATAATGCGTTTTGAATTATATATAGTTATAACGACTCTGCCTTCAGATTGTCACAAAGATTATTCAGGCATGTTGAAATGATATTTCTAGACAGATAATTCATTGGTCTGAAATAGTGACCTGTAGATTAAAGAATGCTGCTTCAATGCCACAAACTGCAGGGAAATATCATAGTAAACCTTTCCAAACTAGGACAACTAAAATGCCTTCACACATTACCACATCTCTCTTTCNCAATCTTGAACAAACAAAGCCTCTTGTCTTGACTGGTGATAAATACATGGAATGCTCTGCATATATTTTCTACCAATCAAGTCTTATTTGTGTTTGATGTAAATAACTCATTTGATGTCAATTAACTGTAAGTGCCTGTCTCCAAAATATGATCACATTCTAGTATACTAAAGGATTGGAACTTCTGAGCAGGAAATTTTCAGAGGACTTGAGTCAGCCCATAAATGAACAGAGGATGTGGGTAAAATTACCACTTGATGGCTACCAGGTATATCACAGAGTAATTGTGTTCCCTCCTGGATACTGTTGGAGACTAATCTAGGATACATTCTTTGTATTCTGTGATATCCCACAGAAGGCAGAATAAGTACCAATTTCTGAAACCTATGAAAATTTCCCAAGGCAGCCACAATATCCGAATAACACTAATGATTATAGGTTTTGGTAGAAATTGTGGTGAGAAGTCTGGAAACTTGGRCTGGAGTCAGAAGGACCAATCTGACTAAAAAAGGAGAAATGGAGCACTTCAGAATATGTTCCTGGTGCAGTAATGCCTGTAGCATTAAGAAATAGAGTATGTGGCATCTCAGGCACAAAAGTAAGATGGAATAATAATAGGTGTATTGGGGAAGAAGCTTGAGTCTAAACATCAAACATAAAAGCTACACTCATAATTCTGCTGTTCATCTTTGCTAAGTGTGTGATTTCATTACCTGTCCTCAGGGTTCAATTTCATGACAATTGCTCGAAAGAGAAATTTAGCCCATGGACTTAGACATGTTGTCTATCTTGTATTCCCAAAAGGTTCTCAAATATTTGGCTTTATATCTATAACTCTAAAGGGTATCTACTCTCTCCTTGCAGCTGGTGGCGCTCTAAGGGACGAAGAAAAACTTGACTGGTGCCACCAGAAGGGAGGGTACTGTTACTTTTATTGTTTTTATTCTCACAAAAAAATTGGTAACTGTTTTCCATCGTGGCCCTACTGCTGCAAGCAACTACAATGATTGGAAGGAAGCACATCGAAGTCAAGTGACAGATGTGTAACTGATGTTTTAATAAAGGAAACCTTTTTTTAAGCTTACCTACTTAAGATCCTTTTGAAAACTAGGTTTTGGTTTAGAAAGGGTTAAGAAAATGCAAGGCTAATGTCCAGGCTTGGAACAGGAGAGGGGACATTCCAGAAATCCTGCCTAGTCCTGAGTAATGATTTGAGCAATGTCACTCTTATGTAAATTTATTGCCAAACTACTTATGAGCAGTGCAGGAGAGCCACCCAAGACTAGACAGTGAACACAGCTCTCAGGCCTCATGGGGCCTAACAGAGGGTAACTCTTCCATGGTCTCAAATTTTGAGGCTTCATTTGCAGATGCAGGGGTTACAGGGCTTAGGGCAATGGAAGGAAGTTGTATTAGAACCTCATAACAATAAGTCGTCCCAACACACTTTTTTCCTAGGAATAATGTCTCAGTTTTCAAATAAGCTATTTTTTTAGTTAATCACATACACACATGAAAAAACTTTATTTTTACTGTTTGGTTCTTCATAAAATATATTTTGACTATATACTCCCTCTTCCACAAACCCCAACTAGATTCCTTTCTGCACATATTCCACTTAGTTCTCACACTTAAATAGCACAAAAACAAAAGAAACTGTGCACACACATACTCTCTCCTATGAATATAGAAGGGAGGGAGGGAGGGAGGGAGGGAGGGAGAGAGAGAGAGAGAGAGAGAGAGAGAGAGAGAGAGAGAGAGAGAGAGAGTATGAATATGGAGTCTCTTTTGTGTTAGGCAATTATTACTGAGCAAGTCGTTTGCCCTGGATGTGGCTGATAATTCCACTGTTGTTCCTATTGCCAAAGAATGAAGACATCACATTTTTTACAATATTGAACATGGAGATAATTTGCTGGTGATCAACTAAATTACCCTACTGTCTGGTGTTCATAGTACAGAAGGCTCTATGCCTGCTACTAGAGAAGAAAATTATCATCAGTCTCACCCAGCTGTGAACACCCTGCAAGCTACAGCAGTGATCTGCCTGTGCAGTACAACCACTGGTGCAGTAGTATCACAAATGTTATGGGTGTGTCCAACCTCCTTTTTATTGGTTTCAAAATCTCCTTTAGGATAAGGTAGTCATATGTGATAATGTGGCCAAGATCATGAAACTAGACAGATCGTATGCCATAGGCAAAAACATACTATAGTTATTCTATTAAATTAACATACTAATAAAATGACACTTATGGACATATTGCTATATCCATTGATCAATACACCTCTCATGCCACATCAGAGACACTTCTTGCAGTAGATAGAAATTAATATAGAGAACTCAACAAGGTTCTAGCTCCCCTGTTCTGGCTTCTTACACTGGCCTTCTGTCTACCTGGTCACCTCCAGTGTATCCCTAAATGTGGTGCCTGGCCTCCTGTCTCTGGGATCAGGGAGGAAGAAACTTTGGTTCCCACCCTCTTCCTGTCTCAAACCTGATGGATCAAGATGTAAATGAAAAGAAACACAAATATTATCCAAAACTTATTTTCCCCATGCATTCTGAATTGATACAGAAGAACATCTTCCAACTGAGCACCATGGAAGGACACCCTCCTCTAGACTACAGCTTTGGTTTGCTTTTTACTAAAATATATAGATGTTAGCAGGTGTGGAATCATATCTTGTGCTCCAGCAAGCCAGGTTAGGATGCCTATCTTGCACAGGATAATTAAAATCGTAATTAGGTGGCACAGCTCTCCATACCCAAATCCTGCTTGGAGAGAGCTGGTTTCCCAGGAGGATTGTCACTCCTAAGATCACAGGTAAGACCACCACTGTTGCTCTGATAACTAGCCAAAGAGGAATCCCCAGCAGACAACAGGGCACAGGAACTATAGAGCAGCTGGTGACAAGATCCTTTGTGTTTGCATCAGCACCCTGGAGCTAACCCTGTGATACAGCTCTCTACACCAAAATCCAGCCTGGAGAGAACTAGTCTCMCAAGAGTGCTGACAAGCTTAAGATCACAGGCTCACAGGCTCACAGGAGGGAGCCAGCCATACCACTCCTGGGCATATACCCAGAAGGTTCCCCAGCATGCAATAATGATACATGCTCCACTATGTTCATAGCAGCCTTATTTATAATAGCCAGAAGCAGGAAAGAACCCAGGTGTCCCTCAACGGAGGAATGGATACAAAAAATGTGGTATGTATACACAATGGAGTACTATCCGGCCATTAGAAACAATGAATTCATGAAATCCTTAGAGAAATGGATGGAGCTGGAGAGCATCATACTAAGTGAGGTAACCCAGTCTCAAAAGAATATTCATGGCATACACTCACTGATAAGTGGATATTAGCCTAGAATCTTGGAACACCAAAGGCACAATCCGCATACCAAATGATGTCCGAGAAGAAGGAAGGAGTGGACCCTGGTTCTGGAAAGGCTCAATGCATCAGCGTAGGGGAATTCCAGAACAGGGAAGTGGGAAGGAGTGGATGYGGGAATGGGGGGGAGGGCATGTGGGACCTTTGGGGGGTGGGGAACCAGGAAAAGGGAAATGAAATGTAAATAAAGAATATATCCAATAAAAAATCAAAATAAATATTTAATATAGACACTCTTCTACTTTTGATTTCTTGCCAAAACCAATTTTGAAGCAAAAGGTTATGGGTCAAGATATTATTAAACTCTAAATTGGAAGATGTCTGAG
>BDUI01004445.1:30934-41814 GCA_002335545.1 Apodemus speciosus
CATCCCTAGTAATACTGTTAAAGTAATAATCTGGGGGAAGTGTTAGGTGCAGAATACAGTAGAACTCAAAGGAAGTTGAAAATAAACCAATGACCTTACTATTTCTGGTGTATTAGATCTATTTCTATAATTAGAAAAAGTATCATTATCCCATTTTGGTGTAGTTCTCTTAATTTGGAGATTAGTTCAGCAAACACACACACACACACACACACACACACACACACACACACACTCAACTCAACTCAATATTCAAGAATTTCTGTGTTGTGTAATATAGAAAGTCTAACCTCATTTGCCCCATAGTCAGGGCTCCATGATCTGTTTTTGTGCCTTATGCCTAGCACATCCTATCAAGACAAGCAACTTTTGCCCCAACTTACTGTTTACTTAAAACATAGCAAAGTAAAACCAAAGAAAATGTGGACTAGGTTAGTGGTATAGTGCTCTTCTGAAGCCTTGGGTTCCAGCCCCAATGCTGCTAAAGCAAAAACAGTTTGGGAGAAGTTTCCTTTCATTAACCCTTCCTTCTTAGGGCTCTGTGATGCTCCAGCTGCTTATGTAGTAGAGGATTGCCTTATTTGGCATCAATGGGAAGAAGTCCCTTGGTGCTATGGAGACACAATGCCCCAACATAGGGGAATGCTAGGCCAGTGAGGCAGGAGTGAGTGGGTGGGTGGGTGAGCTCTCTCATAGAATCAGGAGGAGGGTGCATGGGATAGGGTATTTGCAGAGGGGAAACCTGGAAGGGGGATAAGATTTGAAATGTTAATAAATAAAATATCCAATAAAAAATATCATATRCTTACTAGTGAAAAGCAGGAAAAGGAGCTGTATTCCATGTGGCCATATTAGAAGAGCAACAAATAGATCATTAATTCCCACCACACTCCAGTGCATATTTGAGATGCTGACACTGAGGGCAAGTTTTAGACAGAAGGTGGAGCCAAGATGTGGTCTYATCATCATTGTATCAGCTCAAGATCATCTGGCAAGTCGTAAACCTTTCTCCAAGAGGTAAGTTCCTTCTCTGGCTGCTCTATGGGTTTCATACTTTTCTTCTTCTAGAAGGTGATTCCTAGCAGGATCTAATTTATTTGGGACCACTGTTTCAATAATTTGATARCAAAAGATTGGTGCACAAAATAATATTTTGGAATATATTCACTCTTACCAGGAATGCTTGGTACATAAGCAGGCAACCAAGAATAACAAGATATGGAGGACAAAACGCACATGAGGAACAAGCCATACAAATTAAATAAAAATGAGKTATGAAATAATTATACACAGTATTTGCAGGTATATTATACACAATATAATATATATCATATATAATATAATGACATGCTCTGTAAGAAAGATAGAAGATAATAGCATAAAAGTCAATCATAAAGTCATCATTGAAAATTGAATGTTGCTGCCAAATAGCCAAAAAAGGCAGGATGAAATGAGAAAATATATAAAAGTAGGGTAATGATACACTCAAAAGTTTGTCCAGTTAAAAGAACTTCAGAGAGAGGCAAGTTGTATGGGGTCTCTGGATCTCCACTGTCTGCCTCTGCGCTAGCCCTTCATCCTGAGGAGGCTTATGATGCACCCTTCTGTCACTTGGACTGGATAATCTCAATGGAGCTGCTTTGAAGTTCATGGATTCTTTCCCATCAGCTCAAATCTACTGTTAAGCTCGATTTAGATTTTTGTTTTCAACACTAGAATGATTACGTATTTTTACATAGTGAAAATTTTGCTAGAGCCCAGGAAATTAACAAACCTACTGTTTCATAGAGGTAGATCTCCTCTGGGGGATAGTAATTTGAGAGCTACCAAAATTTACTTTCCTTTCAAAATTTTATCAAACATCTTCAAGGCAACACAATTAGATCTCAAATATTACATATCTGTTATATGGCTACTTGCTGTTCCTTGACCCACTCNTCCCCAGGGTCAGCTTCAAAGGTACCCAGAGGCTACTGTAAATGGGACTTAAGAAGACAGGATACATCTAAAGCTGTCTGAACATCTTTGCGGTGATACCCACATGCCACATGTTCTACAGGTACTGAAGGTGGAAGGATAAAACAGTTGTGATGGATTGCACTAAGGATCCTAAAAGTCAAAGCAGACAGGCATTGTATAACAGGATAATTTTTCTCTGAAAGACCCCAAACAGGCATTACATGAAGCTAAAATGATGAAGGCTACATYGAGACAGAAAACAAGTGATTCTGGAAACACCAAGACCACTTGGCATCTACTAAGAAAAGCCACWTGGGTTGGAGGCAGCCAAAGAGATTGGTCACATGGAATATATGGAGAATGGCTGGGTGGTGGAGGCTACCCAAGGTAAACGATCCCATCACAAGCCTCAGATGCCCAGGTGGTAGACAGGGAGCTACAGGATTGCTGCTTGCCCCATTAAGTTTTMGTCTTGCTTTAGCCCAACCTTTCCTTGGTATGTTCTTATCCCTCCACTTTGTAACGGAAATGTCATTTCTGTGCCATTGCAAATTGGCATCATAGAATTGTGTTTTGTATTTTATAGGCCCTTGCAGCTAAAGGATGGTCGGAATGTCAAGACTCTACATTTACACTTCTGAACAAGTTTAGAACTGTTAAGACTTCGGTGATTGTAGACTAAATGCATTTTACTTTAGGAAATGAACAGGAGCYTTTTAGAGCACAGAAGAACAATGTTATGTTTGAAAAGCGATGTGTTTGGGTGTCAGATTAACAGGCAACGGGGTTGTGATTGTCAATCCTTATTATCTGCTTGGCTGGATTTAAAATCATCTTAGAGACACATCTTGGTCTTTTAAGCTGTTTCCAGCGAGATTTAACTGAGGTGAAAAGGTGCAGCTTGAATGAATGCAGACATCACCATTCTACAGACCATTGCCATAAACAAAAGAGAAACAAGGAGAACAGCAACATTCATTTTCCTCTTCTCCCTGGCTGTGAGAGCAGAATGACCAGGCATGTCACAGCTAGGGCTCAAATGTGCACCAAGATTTCTTACCTCCTTATGGTGGTTTTGCTGGGAATTATATCATAATGATAAATACATGCATTACCAGAAACGGCCATTAGAAAGCATCAGACCCCCAATAACTAGAGTTAAAGGCATATGTTAGGTGCAATGTGGGTGCTGAGAATCAAACCTGAGTTCTCTGGTAGAGCAGCTGGGCTCTTAACTACTGAGCCATCTCTCCAGCTTCCAACTGTTGGAACCCAGGGATCACCTCACAAACCGCAGGAACATCGATCTCAGTCAGACAGGGATAGTTTATTGAGCATTTGTCCCARGACTGATTGATCAAGGCTGGCTGTGACCCTGAGCCAGGATACTACAGATCTTTTAAGCCTTGAAATCCACAAACATCTGTTCCAAGTTATTTCATCAATCAGGATTTAGGGATAGGGGATTTCCTTAGGAACATGCCTTTGTTGTACACTTATCCTATACCCATTGGTTGAGATAGTCAAGGCAGGAAACTTGCCTTGTCTAGCATTCATGTCTTAGCTTACTAACAAGGATGCCAATTACCCACATATATGTYTCTTTCTGTCAAGTAGGATATCAGTTCYTGGGGAGGTCTAGGGAACTTAAACTTTATTATAGCCCTATTCAAAAGTTGTTAGCCACAGTGTGGGTGCTGGGAAAGGAATCCATGTTCTCTGATGGTGTTCTTAACCCAAGACTGTCTCTCCAACCCAGAGAAATGTCTCTTAAACAAGAAAACATAATTGAAGGAGAAATGACTTCTTGTTGAGTTCTTTCAAGGAAAATGTTTTCACATTATGTGGTGTGTGTGTGTGTGTGTGTGTGTGTGTGTGTGTGTGTGTGTGTGTATTCTAGTGAGAGCAGAAAAAGCTAAAAAAGACAAATGAAAAGGACAAAATATTTTGAAACAACACTCATGAACTCTGCCTTGTAAGGTAAGAAAATTAATTTCCTTATGGAAAAAAAGCATTGTGGCTTCTCCTGGCTATGGAAATCTTAGAGAACTTGAAATGAATGGGGAAGAAAAATTGCTGACATATTAGAGCACCAATATAATGCATAAGCTTTGAAAGAGTCGACTGAATGTTCGTGCCATCATTTTCATTATGTGAGCATGGGCGATTTGTTCAGTAAAGTAGATTTGTGTTTCCCTGTTTCATCCATGAARCATAGTATAGTTCCATATCCAAACTCGTCATTGTGGTCATGAATTTCTTCGTGTCATGGCCAGAACATGATAACTGTAAACAACATGCTAGCTGTTCTCACAGGWTATCCTCACTGCATAGGAAAAAGAGAGACACCGAATGAGGCTCGTGGGCTTTCAGAGACATGCTGTGTGTTGACCTGCAGTGCTGGGCTCAGGTGTTAATATCCACCATAGATGAGCTAATCCAAACTGCACAGCGTTCCTGCAGCCATGCATTAGGGGCGGATACTTTTATAGTTCTCATGGGAAAACATATAGGAAATGTTCAAGGCTTAGGTGCACCAGGCTGTCATCAGTCGCCTCCTGGACGCATGCTCAAATGCCCTAGCGGTTAGAAACCTTGGGCAGGAGCATAGGTATGAAGCTTTCATGGAGCTATGGAAGACCCGAGCACGTTGCCAATGGGTGGCAAACATGAAGACAATCTCTGCTTCCTAATTAGCTCTGATCCTTGAGCCTCCGGGATAGCAGGCTAACATCCCAGTTTAACAGCTTTTGGAAGATGAGGGGCTGCCACAGACACAGGAGCAGGGAAATGTGTTTGTGTTCCAAGAAATACTTATAAAATAATTGGTGATGGGGCCTTCTTGGGTTACTTTGGATGTATAAACTGTTTATTTTTGCGAGGCTGATTGGGCAGGCATGGAGAGGGCTAATGCACTTGGGCTGTGTGTTTATTCCTTCTAAGAGTTCATGGCTCATGAGTTATTCTCTTTCTCRAACAGATGTTATTCCAAAGGCTATTGCCAGTGGCTCAATGTCATATCTTCTCACCCCATTTCCTCCCTTGTGAACCCAGTGGGCACAAGTAGAAAACATCATTCTTGAATCCTCAGGATGGAAAGAATTTCKAGGCATGCTCATAGACCTGTCCCAAAGGACTCTCTCATATTCACTCCCACTAATTGCTTAGGAGCGCCTGTGACTGTTTTCAATCAACTTCCCTATATTGGACTTGTCCCCAAATCAAAGCTTAATGAAGAAGTTTTTTTTCCTTTAAAAATCCATCTTGACAAATTAATATACCTGTGGCCATAAAGTTATGTTCATTTTTTAAACAAAAATTTTTGAAACATGCTCAATCATGCTGATAACACTTAATACTGCATGCTGATGAGTCACCTGACTTCACTCCTGGTGATTTATTGGGATTGTTTTATGAGTTCTTACAAGAGTTATACTCTGTGACTAGATGCTATCTTCTTCCACATTTATAGATAAGGCAACAGAAGCAGTGCAAGACTAATTCTTGCCCAAGATACTTGAGTCATGAGACTAGTAACTGAGTCAGAACCACATTCTGAACCCTATAGAGTAGGATGTCATGGTTCCAGTTTGACCACAGACATTACTAATAGAGGATCAGTCAAGAAATATGAGAAATAGTGCAAATTTACGGGATGGGATCCAGCACTTGTTCTGAAATAAGGTTCCCCTCTTCTTTGGGTTCATCAACTNTTTCTTTTCTTTTCTTTTCTTTTCTTTTCTTTTCTTTTCTTTTCTTTTCTTTTCCTTTTTCTTTTCTTTTCCCTCTTTTATTGAAAATACTTTTCTTCCTCCTGGAATATACCCTGACTATGATTCCCCTCTTTCTACTCCTTCCTGTTTCTCCTCACCTCCCCTCCATCCAGATTTACTTGCTGTATGTCTCTCATTAAAATACAAGCATGAGCTGGGTGTGGTGGCACACACGTGTAATCCCAGCACTTGGGAGGAAGAGGCATGCAGATTTCTGAGGCCAGCCTGGTCTACAGAGTGAGTTCCAGGACAGCCAGGACTACATAGAGAAACCCTGTCTCGAAAAACCTAAATAAATAAATAAATAAATAAATAAATAAATAAATAAATGCCAGGGACACCTCCACCCTCCCGTTGCCTCTCCTCCACGTTCATCAAACCCCTGAATCATATAGACAGGAGCATGTTGTTCTCTGAGAGACTCCACCCAGCAGCTGAATCAGACAGATATAGACACCCACAGCCAGACAGTGGATGGAACTTGGGGACTCTTGATGGAAAAATAGAAGGAAKGATTGCAGGCCTGAAGGGGATAGAAACTCTACAGGAARACCAACAGAGTCAACTAACCTGGTCCCTTGGGACTCTCGGAGTCTGAGCCACCAACCAAAGAACCTATATGGMTGGACCTAGGCCTCCCTGGTCATATGTAGCAGATGTGCAACTTGCTCTCCATGCGTGTCCTGAACAACCAAAACGGGGGCTATSCCATTGCCTGTACCTGGGATATGTTCCTCTAGATGGGCTGCCTTGTCTGGCCTCAGTRGGAGAGGCAGTTGCCTAGCCTTGCAGAGACTTGAACTGCCAGTGTCAGGGATACCCAGGGAGACCCCAGCCACTCAGAGGAGAATGATAGGGGGAGGGGAGGGGGAAGGATTGTGGGAGAGAGAAACTGGGAGGGTGCAGTGAGTGGAATGCAAAGTGGATAAGTAAAAAGAAATAAATTTGAATTAGAAAAATAAACAAGCAGGAGCTGGAGAGATGGCTCAGTGGTTAAGAGCACTGACTGCTGTCTGGATTTCAATCCCCAGCAGCCACATGGTGGTTCACAACCATCTGTAACGGGATCTGATGCCCTTTTCTGGTGTGTCTGAAGRCAGCGACAGTGTATGCACATACATAAAATAAATAAATCTTTAAAAATAATTTAGATAAGATAAACAAGACTTAACACATCGGTATTGAACAAAACAAATAGAAGGAACAGGGTCCAGAGAAGGCACAAGGGAGAGAGGCCTGTGCATTTGCACTGGGGAATCACACTCAAACACCCCACTGGGAACAGAACTATGTACATGAAGGCCCTGCCTCACCCACTGGTGCAAGAAGAGCAGACAGAGAGCAGCGAGGACATGAAGCGTTCATGTGTATGCACCCCACGCTGCGGGCTGCTCCCCGCCGCACTGTACGCACACCAAGGTAGGACGAGGACRAGGCGAGGTGAACGGGGAAGGAGGGACGTTCATGGAGAAAGGTGTAGGGTTTCAAGGCCAGAGAACAGAGGGCAGAAGACAGGAAGGAGGGCTAAGGGGGGCTGGGGAGAGGAAGGCCACAGGCCCAGGCCTGTGGGATGACAGAACCCAAACACTAGCCTTCTAGCATTTCAAAGGGGCAAGGAACAGAGAAGAAATTAAGGGCCCTCCCTTTGTGACCACATCTTTTACCTCTTCAAGCATCTGACACCAGGTAGAAAACAGACATCCAAACACATGAACACATGAGCCTGTGGGGACAGGGCACATAAAAATCTGTCACACAAGGCAAGAAAGCTGAAGAGCCTGTGCTGGGAACCTTGCCTTCTGCATGCTGCCATTTTCCAGTAAAAGCCTGGGGGAAGAATCTGATCACCCACATTCCCTGTGCCGGTGCCCAAGTTCTCTTTCTCACCATCCACCTTCCCCTTCACTCCCCACCGTAGTACATACATTTCAATCTGAAAAGCATGCAGACCCAATTATCCTCCTCCTCTTCTTCCTCATCTCCTCCATCACCATCATCATTGTCATCCTGCTCCCCTCCCCTCCTCCTCCTCTTCCTTCTGCATTCCTCTTCTCCTCATCCTCTTCCCCCTCTCCTTAATTATCATCACTATCATCATCATTGTCATCCTGCCCCTTACCTCCTCCACATCTTCCCCATCCTCCATCTTCTTCTTATATGATGTAATCATTTGAGGTCTGTATTTTTTTAGGAGATGACTTAAATTTTAACAAAATAAAATATAATAAAATAAAACAAAATCTATCATATCAAAGTTGGACAACCCAAGCCAACAAAAAAAATAAAAGAACCCCAAGTAAGGGAACAAGAATCAAAGACCCACTCATTCACAGATTCAGGAATCTTATAAAACTAGTAAACTGAAAGCTATAGTATATATTATGCACAGGACCTGGGACACACCTGTGTAATTGGAGATGACATTGACCAAGAAGTTCTGTGACCTCAGAGAGGGGGGAAAAGAAGGTTCAAATGATGGTGGACACGGAACAGACAGGGAACATGAGCTTTAGAACACTGGACTATATATGCTATCTACTCAAAAGTGAGAGTGATGCATCAGAGAAGGACTGTGAGGAACTTTCAGGTATTCAGCACAAAAGTTTAAGCCAAAACCTAGTTGTTGTGGTTCATAAGCTACCAATGTCCTGCACATACAGTGTAGTGTATGAACAGTAAGTGATAACCACATCCCAAGCTATAAACCTTTATAGGGTCAGCCAGATTTACCAGGGCTGATCCCATGCTGCAGGGTGCACAGCTGTATACTGATGCTGAGCCTTGAGGGGATGGGAGGGGCCATTTGCTGACTCCCAATGTCACCTTACACTCTTGTCAAAGATCAGCTTTGACATCCAGGTAAACTGAGACAGGGTGTAGAGTTGGTGACTGACTGGGGCCTCTGAGATCCTCCCTGGTTTGGCTGAGATCCTTAGAGTTGGTGAATGATCACTCAGTCTTTTCTCTGAGGGAAAAAGTTAGATTCCCTGGGGCCAGTACTTCCTGTGACCAGCAAAAGACTCTGAACTCTTTGAACTCTTTGAGGGCTGGCAAGATGGAAAAATGAAAACGGAGAAACACATAAACACACAGACACACACAGTCAATAAATAAAGCAGGACAGGCTCCAATAAATACACATATATGCATAAATACATACATACATACATACATACACACATTCACACATTGAGTGGTTGGAGCAAAGCTCCAACTAACCTTACATATAGACATAGAGACGTATAGACATAAAAACATGTATAGACACATATAGAAATATACATATATACATAAATACACATATGTACATATACATATATACACATATACACACATACACACACATATATAAATATATATATGCATATATACACATTAGGTGGATAGAACAAACTCTAACAAGCAGACTCCAACAACTTTAGGTTTTAAAAACAGGTAAAGAAAACAAATTATTCCTAAGAAACCACATACATTTGTAACTAAGCAACTTGTTATAGGTTAACAAAGTATGAGCAAGTAAGGTAATTTTCTCAGCCAGTTTCTCTCATTGGCAGGCTACAATTTACGATTACAAAGAAAGTATCAATTATTTTATTATTTATCTTTAAAGGCAATCATACAAAACTTGAAAGAATCTAAACTTTTATATTAAAAAACTGAGTACTTTTTACTTTAAATACTCAGAATAAAAATCTCTTCATCAGCAAATGTTATTAAACCATGTCAGGAGGCTGAGGGCAAACACGGGCACAAGAAATCGGTCATCACTTGACCAACATCCCAGCGTTAGCAAAAGGGGCGTGTCAGCTAGCGCTGCTGAAGCTGCCGTTGTTCCTGTTCCCTGACCTCAAGAAGTCCCTAGCTCAGCTAAGAAGAGTGTGCCTTTCTGAACTTCACATTGCTCCCTGAGATGTTCTACATCAAGGCCATTAACAAAAACATCTTAACCTAGCTTCACTAGCCTGTTCTTCCAAGTGTTTTCAAGGGGTGGTGGGCATAGCTGACCATCTACATTTCTAAGTTCTTTCCTAGGGTGGTGATTGAATCATTAGTCTGCTCCAGAAGCAATGTCTGAAAGAGATCAAGCACTGTTACTATGAGTGCCAGGAATACATCCAAGTGACAGGGCTGGAAGCCTTCTTGGAGTTTTCACACAATTCTTAGATTAAGAGGGATGCGAAGGCAACAAGCAGAAGGAAACACCACAACACGAAGTCCTCAGGACTTGTAGTCTTAGGGCTCTGCCTTTCYGCGGCACACATCTCTGGTTGTGCTAACCAGTGAGCTCATTCCATGAGCTCTAAGGAYGTTTGTTATSCCTCCTGTAAGGCAGGAAACACTCTTCTTCCTCAGAGCCTGGGAACTCTGCTGGGTGGCAAGGGAGAGAAGAGCACATGGAGTTAACACTGCTGGTTTGTCCTTGGCTCTGCTGGATTTGTTGAATAATTTTGTATTGATGATGTTTCTGTTGCTGGGACAAAGCACCATGACCTCAGGGAACTTGAGGAGGGAAAGCTCTCCTTGAGCTTCAGGCATGGCAGCAGGAGTAGAAAGCTAAGAGATCACATCCTTGTCCTCAAATACAAACAGAAAGAGCAAGCTAGAAGAAGGGCAAGCCTATGAGTTCTCACAGCTTCCACATGCACTTCCTCCAGCAAGGATGCTCTCCTAGAGCTCTTCAGACCACTCCAACTGGGAACCAGGTGTCCAAATGCCCGAGCAGATTCAAAGCACTGACTCCAAGAGAGTTATTTCCRTTCAGTGTACTAGAGAGCATCRGGCAGCTTTCCTAGAGCAGGAATTAGCGATGCTTCCAGGCTCACATGTTAGCACAGGAGCCTGAGGTGCTAGTGGCTGACTCTAACCTCAGGRTTTCCTCAGAAGGGCCAACCAGAGCCTACCATTTTTGTTATCAATAAATTGTTCTCTTTTCCAATCAACTAATGTGTTTCTCTAAWTTTTGACMTGATAGGTGAGAGAGGGTCACACTTAGTGTACAGGGAAAAGCTGCTCAGAAGGATGCAGATGGGAAAGAATCTCTCATTTCCACAGATCGACTACACCTGGATCCGCTCTTCTGTGCAGAACAGATAATGAATCTCATCGCACAAAAGCCTCAGAGCAACCAACACCTTAATGGCTTTCTAG
>BDUI01004445.1:74287-94120 GCA_002335545.1 Apodemus speciosus
ATTTTTCTTTGTCTTTAAATCTGTGTCTTTTGGCTTGTATTGTTTCTGGTATGAACATCACAAATTAGCAGTCAATATCTTCCTAGAGGCTGTGTGTTTTTTTCTCTCCGACTCTTCTTGAGGTCCTAAGGATGAAATCTGGTGTCTCCTTCCATATAACAAACATGTGCTCTATCACTGACCAACATCCCAAGTTGTTTCTTAGTTACTTTTAAATTGTGTTGGCATTTGGGAGGTGGCTCAGCCACTAAAGCACCTTCCACATTTGCATGAAAACCTGAATTTTGACCCATAGCATACAAGCAAAGGCCAAGAATGGTGGTGCACACCCTGGAATCCAGTGGCAGGGTACATGTAGAGACAGGCAGATGCCTGACACATCCAGGCCAGTGAGCTATAGGTACAGTGAGAGAAAGTGTCTGAAATAAAGCAAAAGATGAAGAGTATGGAGGAAGACATACAGTGTCATACTCTGACCCCCACATGCACATGTGTATGTATACACACATGCACACACACAAAAAACACAACCTACACAGATACCACACCCCACACATACACACACACACATGAACACATATACCATGGACACACATACGCACATGAACACATACACCACAGACACACACATATGAACACATATATACACACAACACAACACACACAGACACCACAGGCACACATACACACATGAACACATACACCACACACATACACCACAGACACACACACACACACACACACACATGAACACATACACCACAGAGAGACACACACACACATATGCACATGAACACACACATGAACATACACACACACAATAATGTTTTTTTTGCCTCACTTCATTCATACATTTCTTCATCTACACATTGATTTTACTCTTGGAATACCTAATAATTTAACCATGAACTAATAATATTAGAGCAGGTGGGAGAAATCTCAAATGTGAGCCTATCTTATCTGATGTTCTCTTCACATTTCTGTGTTCACTGGTTCACTCCACTCTATTGTTGCCTCTTGCCATGCATTTTGATATTAAAAGGTTAGCAAAAACCCAATGTTTCTTCTTGAAGAAGCTCTCCACCATCTCATCAAATCATTGAAAATAAATTATTTTTAAATCAAAAGCATTTAGTTGAATACATTTAAGGCAGCTCTACATTTATAAATGGATGTTTATACGTTTGGTATATTTGTATATATATGTATATACATATGTATAAGTGTGACTATAGCTTTGATATATACAAGCAAGTTTTATTGTAAGTGTGTATGTGCACATAGACATGTGGTATGCATGCAAGTTTGCATGCATGTGAAATTTCCAGCTTAATCAATGAGTCAGCTACTCTATTCTTTGTCCAAAGACAGTGATTTATTGGCCCTTTCCTGTTTTGAAACCAGAACCAGTAAATGAGGCTACTTTTAATTATCCTTTCATGAATTGCCTCAGGCCCCATTTTTATGCCATAAGCGAGTCTCGAGCACTCCCAGTGCATGACACAATACTGTATCCAATCTTCCTAGTGCACTTTTTAAAATGGTGGAAAATGTTTTCCACCAATCAAAGATTCCAGGCCCCTCAGGCTGGATCTCAGCCCAGTCACTGCTCACTGGCTCATTTTCCCATTACCTTTTAGCCTCTGTCACTAAATATCTGAGAACCACTAAAAAGAATTATTTATTTTGCCGACAGTTACAGAAGGCAAAGCCCATAGACTCTTGACCCTAAGCCTCTGAAAAGATCTTCGCACATGCAGAAGGGTGTGGTAGAGGAAATCCTTCACTTCAGCTCAGATAGGAAACAGAGAGAAAATTCTCCCCATAACCTTCAAAGGCACACCCACAATGAGTATTTCCTCTACCTTGGCACCCACCTCCCAAAGTTTCTGCAACCTATATAAATAGCACCAGGGAAGAGACATTCAAACCATGTCCCCACTGGGGACATTCCATATTTAAAACATAGCAGACTTATTTAAGTAGGTTTATTTATTTTCTCTCTTCCTTGTTTTAAACTATCTAAGCAATATTGACACACAACACACATTGTCAATACATGTTCAGAGAATTTTTCCTTACATTCCTTTTAGCTTTTCATACACTTAAAGTCTATATTTTCGTTCTTATTTTATTGGAGTCCATATTTTAAATGTACTGGTCAGATCTAAAGAAGATATTGGCCTTTACTCCCTAGTCCTCTCTTTGCATCTCTTAAGCCACATTTGTTAATGTTTTCTTCATACTCATATTTTACCATGTGTGTGATACAGTGGATTCATTGATTTTTTTTCCTGATATTTTGTTTACGGTTTTTTTTCTATGCAGGCTGATTCTTTTTATTTATTTACCTTTTCTGTTTGCTGAAGTATGATCCTTCTTGGCTTTCCTATGGAAGCTTAAAAAGTCTTTTTTAAGCACTGAAAGTCAAATTAGCTAACTGTTGCATTTCACAAACATTTACAAATAGAACTCACCTGCTTTACACTTGGGCACGTATCCAGAGGATTACATTCCATGACACAGAGGAGTCTGCTCATCGTGGTTACTGTTATTTCATTCACTGCACCCAGGAAGCAGAATCAACCTAGATGCCCATCAACAGATGAAGGGACAGTGGAGAAAGCTGATACATTCAGCAAATAAAAATTTTTTATTCAGCTATAAAAAAATGAAATCACCAACTTCTCAGGAAAAATGGATGGTCTTAGAATGTCTACTACTAAGGTCACACAATCTCAGGAAGAAAAATAAAAGTAAATATTTTCACATATATTGGAGAGTAAGAAAGGGTAAGTGTTAGGGGGTGAGGAAGGACTGAAGGAAGACAGTGGACACACGAGTCATGAATATGGTCAGAATATAGCTCTAATCACTCTTCCAGCTTCCACTCTGCCATATATTCTTCATATGTTGGCAGTTCTGGAAAGGCTCAATGCATCAGTGTAGGGGAATACCAGGACAGGGAAGTGGGAAGGGGTGGATGAGGGAACAGGGGGAGGGAAAAGGGCATGTGGGACCTTTGGGGGATGGGGAACCAGGAAAAGGGAAATGAAATGTAAATAAAGAATATATCCAATAAAAAACAAAAAAGAAAAATTAAAAATTGTTTTATCTTATTGAATAAAACATAAAATTGTACACATGATCATTACCATTAATATTTCATTATGTATGTCTACTGGGAAAGGCATAAATCAAGCTATGCATATTTATCTCCTCAAGTGTTTATCATTTTGTTATAATAAAAGGTTTCAGAGTCTTTCTAGCCTTTTAAAATGAAGAATATATTGCTTTCTGTATTCACCCAAATACAGTGGTGCACCAGAACTCATTACACCATCTGGATATTTGTGTTCATTGATCAGTTACCCTGTCCCTGCTCCCAACTCTTCCAGCCTCTCAAGACCTCCATTCTACTCTCCCTGACCATCGATGAAACTAACCTAAGATCCCATATTGAGTATGATCACGTGATACTTGTCTTTCTGTGCCTGGCTAAGTTCATTTATCATACTTATAAACATACAAACACAATTCATTTCTTTCTAACACCCAAATTTCTTTATGAAAGTTTTCTTTTGAATGCTATATTTCCTTTCCTTGCTGATACTCTTAATACATTTTTCTATTCTTGGCAACCTTGCATTTATTGCAGTGTATGTTGCTAGGACTTCACGACGCTTTGTCCCAAGTGTTCACCTGTTGGATTCTTGATTCTCACTTCAGGTATAGGATCTGGAACCTACAAGATAAAGAGTTTGCTAGGAGCTCATAAGGTCAACTGAAGACTCGTCCTGAGTAGAAACCATAGGACCCTTGTCTTCTCCAGGCTTTAGGTCTTACTGGCAATCATCCCCTGCCACTTACATTCCAAATGAGGACCTCTGCCATGAAGTGACAGAGCCAAATCAGGTCCCTCATTCCAGCCTGCAATGTGCCAGCTCCACCTTTAAGATTCCAAAACTATGAGCTGGATAAAAAACTTTTTAAAATAAAGGTTATCTATCTTGGGTATATCTTTTATAATAATGAAAGGCTGACTAATGCGTACTCAGTTTCTCTCATCACTATCCCTACATTTGTACAGAAATATATACAAGAGAAAACATGGAGTTTTGTAGCCAGGGTGGTCTACCTTTATGCTCACTTTCTCTGTAGAGAGCCTTATTGCGGTGCCATGCCCCTCAGCAGGAACTTGACACTGACCAACGTGAAGCTCCTCTCCCAACCTTTGAGAGGAACTCCTGTGCTAGCCATAATCCCCTCCACCTAGGGTGGAGTGCTCAGACCAAGGTGAAGCCCATTGTTCTTCAAGGACCTACAGTTTCCTGAGAAACACTAGCCACCTGTGGAGCAACTGAACTGGTTCTGATGTGAAGCTTCCATCCTTTGGGGAAGGGTTTTCCCCTGCCTATATATTTGGAGTCCTCCATTAAACTTTGAGACCTTGAATAGCAGGTGTTATCTTGGTCTCCATCTCTTTTTGCTGCCTTCCCATACATCCCAAGCTTCCCTTCCAGGTAACCCAGTAGATGTAACTGTGGGCAGTTACATTCACTACATTTTGAGAGGCATTAATTGGGTTAAATTCCTATCAGGTTCTTATTGGGTTAAATCTTACCAGGTTCCCGTCAATACAACATGAGGTGCCTGTGGTTTGCCCTGGGTGGTACTTAGTCTCTGGTATTCCCCGGTAGCTGTAATCATGGCCCTGTAAACTCTTCTTCCCTTGGACATGAGGTGTGTGTTTGTTAGTCTGTGTATTTGTTTTCTAAATGCTGCTAGTAGACAGAACACTGCAGAAGCACCAGGATGAACCTCCACTCTTTGGTTTTGAGACCACAGGTCTACCATAGAATTTTTTCTCTTATTTTTTGCTTGGGTCCAGTCCATTTGAGAGAAGCCATCCTCCTCCACATATTGGGGCTGCCTTGTGGACAGTGTGAAATAAAGGCTGCCCCAGTCACTATATAATTTTGGAATTGAATCCTCCCTAAGTTGAGCCTTGAAAGGATGGCAATTACAGCTCCCATTGGAGCAGAGCCTTTGACAGTCCCCATGTCATAACCATGTAGCTAAGTCACCTCTGTATTCCAGGACTATTGAAACCCATAGAGAAGTAGTATGTGTTGTTTTCCTCAATATAGTTGGGAGTAATTGGACACAGTTGTCCATAAGTTATATGTCATGCCACTGATTTTTTTTTTAAAAACCTGTATGCTAGTCCTTGGCAAAATTGTAAATACTTGTTATATGATATGTTCCTTAAAATTGCAATATTCCCTTTAAATTAAAACATTTTACACAGAACAGGGGGAGGCCTAGTGGATCTCAGAGGGTAAACAGATGTCACATATCCAGGAATAAAAGAAGCTTGGGAGATTCTTGGACGTCGCTATCAGCAGTATAGAGGGAGTAGCTAGTTTCTGGGTGTGGAAACTGACAAGAGAGACTGCAAAAGAAACATGCTGGACTGGGGAGCCACATGCAAGCTTTATAGAAAGCTCCAGAGTTGTAATTTTAGGGAGTCATTGCCCACATTGGGGTTGCTCTCTGGTGATGCTTTTGAGTTATTCCTGCTTCTTGTAAGTGACCCCTCATCCATTCTTGCGTTAGGAATCGCGGTTAAAAAAGAGCTCAATGGGTCACCAACATTCTGTTCTGGTGCAATAGTAACTTTGTGTCATGGCCCCCCTTTCTGGGGTCCGTAGTTATACGAGTTGTGTCTACCTGGGAAAGGTCTGTCACGTGACAATGATAATAAAACCTAGGAAAAGACAGGCCTTGGGAAATTTACACAACTGGGAGAAGATAAGTACAGATCTGTCAATTTAGAAACATACTTCTTTCTATTTAATTGTAATACATCGGTGAGTGAGTTATCACCACCCTACCTGTTAATCACGTGGCTGAGAGAAACCAAGGTAAGAACACCTAGCCTCCTAGGATGGACTGACTGCCTCAAAGGGTTGCCAAGAAGGTCATCTGAGGCTCTTCTTCAATCTCTCTTAATTTTATTTCCACTTTTAAACTTGCATGAATACTTCTGATGATAATTACCAAATGTTGATATGTATGGAAAATCAGCGTTCTACAAATAACCAACTTGGACAGCTTTCATACACGTGTGGATGTTTGAAATTCAGCACATTCTGTTAGAATCACATGTTTGCTCAGAGAAATATTAGCAAAAAAAMTTTGTGCCGTGAATACACACACAAATACACACACAAGTACAGATGTAAAGAAGACAAAATCTTGAGTTGAACATGTGAGAACTAAAAATACAAGATGGGACCTTAAGTGGTCCATCTCTGCTAGCCCCTGGCCATGGTGCCCTATTCATCCTTCAATATATGGTCCTATATTGATGGGATAATGATACATTCATCAAGTTCAGTGCTATCACTACCTATGGATTTCATTTAGATAGTCCATGTAATGTGCTTATTTACTTGATTGTCAGAATTCCATTTCACCTACTATAAGCAATTATATTTAATACCCAATAGCTGCCTTCTTGAGACTTTGTATATCATCTCCTTCCATGAAGAATAGAAGCTTGTTCTTTTCCTAATCATCACTATGTCTTGCGTCAGGTGTTACTGGGAAGAGAGAGGGGGCTGATATTAGGTGGTAAAGGAAATATGTACATTTAATAATAATAAAAAATAAAAGCAATTCACACACACTCCCCCAGCATGGGCAAAGAGACGCCTTGTTGGTATTGGTCTTATATCAGTCAAGGGCAGAGCAGATGGAAGTTCTTTGCTATTCTAGCTTGATGTCTGGCTTGGTGGCCAAAGCTGTTTTATGCCTAGGACACATAAATCAAATCCCAGCAGCACAATGCAGCAGGAGGAGGACAGACAGAGAGATCTGTGGACCGCCATGCCACCCACAGACCTGCCCTTCTGCTCACAGCACAAACAGACTATGCACACCAACTTGCTGAAGAAGGCCACCCAGGGGCCCACCAGCCATGTGGACAGCCTGCAACAGGAGCCACCACAATGAGTGATTATGTGGTGGAGAGATGTTATAGAAAGAAGTRAAACAGCTGGTGCATTATGAAGAGAAAGTGGCCAGGCCTGCCACCTGGGGCCATGATGGGGTCCCATCCCTAGGTGTCACTGAGGGCCTTATCTGGGTCTGTGGCTACACAGTGGTAGGGGTCAGTGTCTCTGTTTGTGGCTCATATTACCACTAGAGAACATGAAGATATCCCTGGTTGGGGCAGCCACCAGGGATCGTGTGGGTATCCAGGAGATTAACCCTTGCCCTTACTAACTGTGGCCCTCTGGAGATCTGCCCCCATCATGGTAGCACTCAGGAGAGTTGGCTCTGCACCTTACCTGGACAGTACAGAGGATCTAGCCTTGGTGGCAATGATGTGGGTGAACTAGCCCTGAGGGTGTGAGTGTAGGTGGGGGAGCTGATCCTGCCACTTGGTCTGTCGTGGGGTGGAATCAGCTCTGAGATAATGCCCCAACCCCTTACCATCATCACCTTCAGCAGTCTGGAAAGCAGCCCACAGGGTCATGAGGGTGGTAGAGCTGGCCCTGCCCTTCACCAACTGCAGCGCTGGAGAAAGCAGGTCTTGGGCCTCACCCAGGAGGCACAGTAGAGCTGGCCCTAGTGGAAGGGTGTTGGTGAGCTGGTTCTAAGGGTGAGAGCATGGGAGAGTTGGCTTTCCCACTCATTGGATGTGAAGTGGTCTGTTTGGGGTGGAGGGAGTGGAGGATACCCTGCTGCTCTTCCCTCCCTGAGGCAGTCAAGAGAGCTGGCCCTGCCTCCTGTGGATGGCGGCATTGGGTGGCCTAGCTGGAGCAGTGCTGGAGAGCTCGCCCTGGTGATGCACATAAGGGGGAGCCAAGACATGCTGACCAGCTCAGCTACCACCCAGGCCCAGACACAAGGCTCTAAGTTGGCCCAACAAAATCTATATCATCTGCAAATGCTTGGGACACATGAAAGGACCCGTCCTGCTGATCCAAGGCTGCAGCATCTCCATGACACAGGGGAACAACAGAATAACTGGGTGGAGGACAGGCGAGAATCCTATACTGCTGGTGTCACAGAAGCCAGAGATCTCAAACCCGACCAACGACTCACTGCAATGAACATTTGCAAGTGAAGATGTGTGGACAGAGGGACATACTGTGGGACACACTGTGACACACTGCAGCTTCCACGATGAGTTTTCTGTGCTTTGTTTTGTTTGTTTTTTATTTGGGGGGAGGGTTGCAGGGTGAAAGGTAGATATGGTGGGACAGGGAGATGGAGCAGAACCGGGGTACATGATGGGAAACTCACAAAGAACCAATGGAAACTTTTAAAAAAAAGACAGAAAAGAAAAACAATTCAGTTCCTCGCCTTTTCAGCTCAGGAGTCTTGTTTTCTCCTCAACTACTGCCCTGCCCTCACCTATGAGAGCCTCCAGTATATTGAATAAGGAAGACATTCGCCACCCATACTGCAAGCTGACATCTCGAAACTTAAATCTTCACAGGTTTTCATGCATGCTTTCTTCACACTTAAAACCATCTTTCGTAGCATGTACCTGTTCATTTGTTCATTTGTTCTGTTTTCTGTGGGTCTGGAGACTGAGCATGTATCGGGAGCATGTAAGACAGGCACTTTACACACTTAGCCATCTTCTCGGCCCAGCGCCCATGCCTTCATTTTCTGCGACTGCAAACGCAAACAAACTGATACATTCTGGAAAATCAGCACTAGAATGGTCCACCTTCAAGAATTATATCCTTTAATGTGTACAAACTGAGTGTGGAGGGGTAGAGGGGTGGGAGCATTCCAGTCTACCCACTAGGGGTTGCTAGACATCAGATAAGTTCTGAAGAGAAAGATGTGGAGATGGTCAGTGAGAACAGAAAGACAGTCAAGAAGAGACTGTTACCCTGGCAAGGCAAGCCGCCCTTCAGCAGAAGGACTCATAATGAGCCATTGTGAGCTTAGCTGCAGTGTTTGTGAATGGAATGCTTTCTGTTGAATGAAAGACTGCCGTTCCATAATTCACAAAGTCTGACTCAAAACGGGCTGGGAGGTATGAGTGTGTCTTAAGTGTGCACCGCACACGTGTCCCCTCTTGTCACCCACAGTCACTTCGGTTTACTCTGTAGCTCAGACGTTCRTGATCCACAGTCAGGTTATAGAATAAATCCAGCCATTGATAACCGAACCGGATCATTGTCCGCTGCCTCTTTTCCATGCTGATAAACCTTCCAACTGGAGGACTGAGCTCTCCTGGCCACTGAAGATTCCTTCAACCAGGCTTTCTTTCCATCAGAGAAATCTCACAGCACTCGGTTTTAGAATCCTCACATTCAGAAATCTAGAAAAGTTTGTTTAGACTTTTCTTCTGTTTCCTTCTTGAAGCAGGCTCATCAAATTCATAGGGCAATGTGATAAAAACAACCAATGATTTCAATTTTCAAAGACAGACACACTGCTTTATGCTGCTAGCGGTATGCGCCTGTGTCTCTTACGTTTTCAAAGTCTCCTGCTGCCTGGCCACTGTCCTCTCCAAAAGCAGCAGAACTGCTGACCCTACTTGTGAAACGAGATGCACAGTACACAGTGTTCCCTAACTGCGCACACAGATTCTCTTCAGGGAAGAGACTTTATGTAAACAGAGATATCCAGAAGTTACATTATAGCCTCGTTCTTGAGATAAACTTCTGTTTAATCACTGATCCTTCCAGGAATAAGAAAATAGATGCAAATAAATTGTTCTACTATTCTTAGATTAATATTTAATCTTCATTTTCTTCCCATGCTGGGAGCTCTGTCACAAAAGAGAGAGTGGAGAGCAGAGGTGGAACTAGGAACAAAGCAAAGATAATAACTTCTGGTTCCCAACAAGTCTCCTAAGCCTGGATTTCGGCTTGTCTTAATCGCGACGCTAGAGGGAGTCAAACCTAGGAATCCGCAATGATTCCCGGGGCTGAATAGCAAGGGCGGTTGTTACACCTTTTCTCTTTAAACAAATGCTCCTTAGCTCGGCTGCCCCAGAAAAAAAAAAAAAAAAAAAAAAACACCGCCCAATCTGGAGTGCCGTGCCTTGCTTACTCTGAGGTTACTATTTCTAAAATTAGTTTTCTGAAAAATCTCTCTAGTGGGCCGGGAAGCACGCAAGTGAAGTGTGGGGCCCAGAAGGGCTCTGTTCTGCTTCAGCAGGACCCTGCAGGCTGAGGGTGGGACAAGAATGCGAGCCAAGAGCACCAAAAGAGGTCKTAACCTAGACTGAGAGTGTGCCTTGGGGTTCAAATAGGGTATTCTCTCTGATCCTTGAGGAAGCAAAAGGTTGGCTGGGAGCTGGGAGCCCCAGAAGAGAACAGCATGCGTCCGGTGGTGCCTATGATTCCAAGGCTGCTCCTAGCCCCCACTTCCCCACCGCACACAAACCACACAGAGCGCTACGCTGCTGCGAAGGACCCAGTGGGTGTTGCCCCTAAATGATATAGAGGCGGATGAACGCGGTTTTACGCACCTCTGCTGGCCTTCCAACCTTTCAGTGTTTCAAGAGTGGCATGGGGCGTTGGCGAGAGCTCCAGATATGGTCCAAGAAGGCAGGAGAGAGATAAATCCAAATTTGGGAATTCCATCCATGTTCTCTCTTCCGTTTCATCTCCGGTCGCATTTGCAATTCCTAGGAGAATATTACCACTTATTTTTGAGCCATTTTGATTTTTGTTTGGATTTGCTCTAAAAATCCCCTAAAGACCAAAAGCAAAGAACTTCTCTAGTGTTCTGTCCCTTTGGGGTATGTGTGTATGGGGGTGGAGGGGGGACTTTGAGCATTCATTTATGGATATCCTCAAACTGTACAAAGCAGAGACCCCACCTCGTCTCCAGCTTTCTCCTGTCACCCGCTTGGCTGATGTTAGGGAATTAGACTTAGTGTCCCTCAACATCTGGAAGCCTAGAGGAGTATGTGTGTGTTTGGGGGGGGGGGGGGTAAGCTTTTAAGTCTTGGGTACAAGGCAGTTACAGAAAGCTCAAGAACTCAACTAGTTGCCTGAAACAGACTCCAGGTTAGAACCAGCGCTATCCCATCCTCAAGAGAAMCTCCCAAGAAAGATATTGGAGAACAAGTCTGGTCTATTTCTTTGATGAATTGGTGAGAGACTTTGGTCTGCAAAGATTCTGGAAAAGCCCACTGTCTGAACTTTCACAATTATTGCTAAAATGAATGTATCCTGACCAAGCCTTTATGCTAGGAATGTCAGCCTTGACTTTATGTAACTTCTGAGGTTTGGTACCAGCTCAGTTCATAGGTAACTGACTGCAAACAGCATAGTGAACTTTTCCAGTCACGATCACTACTGCCACCAACACCAACACCATCATCAAACAAGACTCTCAGTGGAAATACTCTGTTAGTTCCCTTTTGATTTAAAAGTTCCATGATTTCTGTCTCTCTATAGAAAAATGTGAATTTTTCTATCTGCTGACCTAAAAGTCAAAGGAGAGAAGCCTACAGTGAATGCAGGCAAGCCCGGGGTGCCTAGCTGTGCTGTGTAGGAGGAAGACATTTTAGAAGGAGACGAGTTTCATTTATTTTGCCAGATATGGTTATCTCTAAGGCTGGTGCCCGTGCAAGCAAGATGAGGGCGCAGAGGGAGGGGAGGGAGACACGTTTCCAAATGTCAAATGTTTATCGAGGGCTTTGAACTCTGACAATCTAGGCTTCCGGTAACTTTGGTCTTGACGTTTGTGAAGAGAGAGACAAAGAGGAGTAAGAAGGAGAAAGTTGAAAATGTTCCTGCCATGAGACCATTATCATGTAGGTCTGAGGCAAAGATCGAGCCCATGATACACAACTTACTTGCAACTAATCTGGGACTCTCCCCCTTTCAATGTCTTTAAGAAAATCCCTTGTTATAACTCTGAACTAAACCTGAACTGCAGACCATGTGATTCCCCCATGCAGCTATTATATAAAGATGGCACAGTTGCCATGGATTCTGCCAGCCCAGGACGAGAGCATTCTGGAAGATTCTATCTTCAGGGACCATATACCTATTTGAAGGGCATAAGACACCTGAAGGAAATAACAACACAATTTGAGTTTTTGTTTTTTTTAAATGGTGCAGGGTAACAATTTAAGCAGGCCAAGGCAACATTTTATGAAGGTCAATCAAACAGAGATAGAAAACCCATCTGTAAACTATGGTGTAGGAAGGGTCATCACTGGGGTAGAAAATGAATGTTAAGTACATGAATTTACATACACACACATCTATGTATAGCTTTTGAAGAAGAAAACAAGTTAAAAAATCACATTTGCTTCGTACCTACCCTCTTCTACATGTGTAACTAAACAAGTACATGATGCCTACTGTCTGTCCCACATCACCACAGTACAAGCCAGTATAAGGCCCTGCAAGTTCTTTCCAGTATGAACTCTGATCACTGAATACAGGAAATCTGGGAGATGGCAAATCAATTATAAATGAGGGCTCCCTGCTTTGTGAGCCTGGGAATGTCAACTACTACTCAAAGCAGTCAAACAAATGTAGCTTTTCTGTTAAACCTAGCACCACATGTCATTAGGCAGGGTCAAGAGCAGCATGTCCAGAGAACTTTTAATCCTGCTGTCACAGCCTGAAATTGTCTGGAACTCCTCCATCGAGTGTGCACACTCAGAGGGTGTGAGCCAGCACTCCCAGAGAACCTCGGGATGTCACCAAGGCAGGAAAGCACATTGCACCACAGAAGAAAGCGTGCTGGGAACTGAGGGACTGAAGGAATCTGGGGAGGAAGGGCTGCAGTTGAGAGCAAAAGGGGCTGTTGTTAAGTGTTTTGGTCTGTGACAYCACGATTCAGGGAAACTGGCTCTGCCAGACTCTGAGAGGGGAAAAGAAGATTCCTAAGCATTTCCCTTGGAAATCACCTCGGAACGAGGGCCAGGCTCTTCTAGAATCTGCACTTCTCACCCGTGTACACTGCGTAGGTAAGAGGTGAAGCATGGGCCTGGTGGAAAACACAGAAGAGACCACCTGTGGCTGTTCCTCTACAGTRTGCGCTGCTCTGCCAACTGGACTGCACCCCAGCATCCCATTCTGCACATTTACAAAGGCAGCTCCTTCCTGTAGACAGGAACAGAAGCCACCAGTGAGTGCTGSAAATGGGGTTTTCCCGTGTGGCATGCCCTGCTGATATACTCCACAGTCCCTAAGATACTCTCCGAACCGGCAAGGGTAGAAACGACAGAAAAAAATCCCACCTCTGCTCTGACCAGGCTGCTGGTGGGCCAACGACTGATGTGAGAAACTTGGATCTTCAGGTTTTTAAATCCTGTTCTTTGTCCTACCCCATAACCTACCCAATTTCAGACAGAAAAATAGACAGACAAATACATTACATAGATAGATAGATAGATAGATAGATAGATAGATAGATAGATAGATAGATAGATAGACAGACAGACAGACAGACAGACAATGTCCCAAAGACTATGGTGTGGCAAAAGGAGAACAGATTTTCTTTCTAGAGGGAGAATGTATCAAGATGGTGGTAGAGTGGGGGTGCTCCAGAGCCTACAATTCCATTTAAAGAGGTAGAATGACCCAGAGACCATGGCAGCTTAGAAAAGTCCAGAAATGAGCTCTCCAACTGAGTGACAATAGAAGCCATTGCTGGGTACTTCATATGCCTTCCCCCAAGGGTGGGAGTTGGGCACATGCTAGTCACACCAACCTTATCTTACTCCTTTGTCTCCTAGCCCATGCCCACCCTGCCTGCCCGCCCCCCCTAGCTGTCCTTGTCCTCAGGAGCCAGCTGCAGTGTGTAGGAGAACCAGGCCCTGTCACGGCTGTCTCTAGTGTGTTATTGTTAGTGTTACATTACAAATCCTGTTTCCATGCCAGGGTCCCTCGGGGGTCATAACCAGAAGAGGCCATGACCCTGTCAATAAACAGAACCCCAATCCCTAACGTAACCAACTTGCTTTCACTGGGTCTTTTCCACGGCTTTATGGGTCAGATTGCTCTCCTAGGTCAAATCATTTTAGCAAGGGTTTTTGGAAGCACAAGAAAGTTTAGATGCTGATCGCTGTGGGCAGGGAAGCAGGGGAGTCAAGATGAAGAAGGTCTTGTGTCTCCCCTAAGTTACCCACTTAACAGGACAGGGGTTCTTAGCATGGTGACTTCAGTCAGGTTGCGCTGTGTGCCTCCTAGTCAAGGTTCTAGTTTCCTCGGAAGATTACCCTCCGCAGAGGTGTATCAGACAGAGCGTGTGAGGAGTGTGGGTATGCACGGAACATATAGGAAAAGCAGTGTGGTATACCCTGGCCTAAACCACGGTGCTGAGATATGTGCTTCCTGCAGCCCACTCAGAATCATCTTCTGTGATAGAAGTGATAGATGATGAGTAGAACCAGAAGGAAAGAACACAGAGGGCAGCCTGATCTATCCTGTGCCAGAAAAGCAGATCCCACTGACACAGAGGTGCCGGAGAAGAGAAAGAAGACAGGGCAGTCCGATTGGCACCACGCATGGAGAACGGTTTCTTATCTTCTGCCTTACATCTAACAGCCATGCACCTCAGAAGTCAGGATGCCCATCTCTGGACCACTGGAGCTGTCACTTGTTAGAGATCTTTTGGCTAGACCTAACAATCAAAACATCCCCGAGTATATCCATTGGGACCATAGAACTGACTCGTGGGGTGGGGTGGGGTGGGGGAAGAAAGGGTTATAGGTTCTTCAACACAGCGTCAGAGTTAACCTCATGGCTTGGCCTTCCTCTAGACTTGGGTAAATGGGGGAGATGAGAGCATATGAGGCAACTGAGCTACATGGGCAGGATTCTTTCCAGGGAGTTAATTGCAGAGCTGAGAGGAGAATTTCCCATGGAGACTTCAAACTCTCTACTTTAAGTGAAGCAATTAGGCAGTGGAGAGAGGGCCAGTGCTTAGGTGTGCATGTTGCTCTTCCTGAGGACCCAAGTTCAGTTCCCAGCTCCTACATTAGGTAATTCACAACGGCTTTTAGAAATGTTGTATGTGTGTTCTTATGAGCAAAGACACACAGACACACAAACACAGAGAGAGGGGGAAGGGGGAGAGAAAGACAGAGACAGAGAGAGAAAGAGAGAAATGAATGAATGAATAAGTAAATGAATGAATGAATCTTTAAAAATAAATAAGTAAATAGGAAAAAGCTGTGGATGAGAAAAGCATTTCTCTACAGTCACAGACTCAGCTCCTGGTCCTGTAAAAATGTGTCATAGACTATAGAAAGGGGCCACCAACAGAAAGAACAACAGAGCTAAAAGAGGAGAGAGGGAGCTGGGCAGTTGGCTCAGTCCTTAAGAGCATTTGCTGTTCCTGCAGAGGAGCCAGGTTGGTTCCTAGTACCCGTCTATACCCATGGCTCACACCCCTCCATAACTCCAGTTCCGTTGGATCCAATACCCTCTTCTGACCTCTGCAGGCCCCGGGTAAACACGTGACCCATACACATACATGCATACGAAATTCTCCATGCACAGAAAATTAAATAAATGCATCTAAAACAAGAAAAAAATTAACAGGAAAGAGAATGCCCTAAGGAGACTTTCCATCTTTATTCTGAGTCTGCCTAAAGCTCTTAGGATCATAGAGCAAGGAGCACCTTCGGTTAAGTCAGATGTGTGACCTTAGGCCTGTGGTCACCGGAAGGAAGTCTTGGAGAAAGAAGGCCTGGGGCATGAAGATTTGTTCCCGAAATATTCCGAGTGTGCAGATCACTACCTCCCTAGCATAATGGCTCAGTATCTCTTTATGGAGTAAGCAGAGAGGCCTTGCTGCTGGCCTCTACCCTGGCCAAGGTCTAAGATCAGAACAGAGTAAGGTGGGGGTGGAGACAAGAAGTCTTCTTAAAGGCCTCCAGCCCCAGCCACAGATCGTCCTGCTTATAATCTTTGGAACTGCACAAATTACATTTTATAGACTTCTTTGAAAGAAGAGACTTTTGCCCAAAGCCACTCCGTTCTTGGATAATGGAGCTGGTATCAAATTCCAGTCACCTCTGTCTTCGTCTACCCTCTGTTCTTAGGTCGCATTCCCCAACACTTTGCTTGGGTCAGAACAACTAGCTCAAGTCTTGTAAAATAGTAACACTTCTCCCAACACAAACCGTGTGCCAGGCTCGCACCCTTTATAGGTCCTGTCACCTTCTCCTTACATCCAGTCAGTGAGAGAGTGCTGTCCTTAGGTCAGCTCGCATGTATCCACTGAGGCATAATGGAAAGGCAGCCTTTCTTTGTGCCTGGCACATGTTAAAGCTCTCCTAGGCCCCATTTCACAGCAATCTGAAGTTAGAAAGGGATAGTTGGTACAACTGGCCAGAGACTTCTAAGAATTTGCCTGGGCACCCCACACAGTGAGTGTGATCACGGAGAAAACAAAGGTCCACACAGACCAAGAGGTCCCTGCTCTAGCCTCAAGAGTCAGGAGTGGCTGAGCCCAGGCTCAGATACAGCCTCTCTCGGTGGCCTGCCTTTCTGCGGGGAGAGGGGAGGGGTGCCTTTCTTGTCCCCTGGGTGTGCAGAAGGCTTGCGTGTGTTTGTTTAGAGCAAAGCCTATACTTAACTGCTACAAGTGAAACAGATTTTATAAATAGATGTGAGCATGAATGGTTTTTATGATTAGCTTGTTTTCAATCGCCATGCCTGACCGGTGTCTCTGTTCAGCTAAGTAAATATTTCTATGGTGATAGTGTACACAATACAATGGCCATTATTTAATGTTAATACAAGTACCATATGGGAGGTCTTATCGTGCTAGAGCCCCAAAGCATAATAAAAGCAGATAGCACTTGATAGGCAAGGGTGGGCCTTGTTGTGCAGTTAGCTTGATAAGACATCTGCTCCTGCTGATGTTGGCTGCACGAGGATTGGGGCAGGCAGGGATGAGTCTCCTGGGGGAACTTTGTGACCAGATCAGATGGCCGTGAGTTCCATTTTATTCACTTGGTGACCTTGGGTAAGTCTCCAGACTGATTGTTTAAACATCTATGCCTCCCTTCCCCAACCGGTGGACTTCTGCATGCCTCTCAGGAGAGGAATGGAGATTAATTAACACCTGGCAGCAGCTCCTTGCACTATCTTTAGAACAAAGCGTCAAGGAAGGGTGGGGCTGAAACCCCGCCTCGTGCACTGAAGCACGCCAGCGTATAAAAGGGAACAAATCCAGCATAATATTTTTTTTTTTACATTTATAACTGGAAATTTGAGAAAATTGGAGGTTTCCCGAGATTAGTAAAAACAAACTTGTAAGAGAACAAAGCCTCTTAGGAATTCGCTAGGCTGCAAACACGGCCAGTGTCTTTTTCACTCAGGAAGGACAGCTGTGGTTAGATGGGGCCCGAAGAAGCTGGAATCAGCCTCCTCTGCCAAGGAGCCAATGAGAAAGGCAGAGATTTCCACTCTGTGAACAGAGACAGTTCACCTTCTCAGACCCACTTCAGTCTCCTACGCTGCCTTGTGACCTAATCACACTGCAGGACGCAGTGGGCTAAGCCGCCCCAGCATCTGTTTATCTACCGTGTGCCATTGTGTTCAGAGGAAGACCTCCATTTTAGACCTTGCCCTTTTGTAGTTAGGTGTTATAACAAAAGACTCTCAGCAACAGACCTCTTAGTAACTGCTTTGCGCATTCTGTACAGACGACAACACTTCCTGTACTCACGATGGCACTGGCCTCACCAACAGGGTAGGAGGGGCTGTCAGCATCTTGTGGAGGTTCTTGAGCATGTGAGCAGATCATGCAGAGCTAAAATCTAATCCTGGCTCTTCATCCCAGTGCTGATGGAGACTGTCTTTGTTAAAGAGGAAAGGAGACAGAGCCCAGATCAAGGAACTTTCCTGGCTCCCTCTAAGGCACTCTAGATTAAGTTAAAGCTTTTATCTATTGTTTCTTTTCCTTCTGGAAATGTTGTCCTTCTGGGAACCCCCCCCTTCATCTCCCTTACCCATCTGGAATTTAGTGGCATGAAAATAGATCCTTAGCTTGTCTCCTTTATAATGGGGGGGTGGGGGGTGGAGGGAATCTTGTCAGAGGAGGGAAAACACAACAATGACTGGCAAATGCTTACAAAGGAGATTTGAACTCCCAACCGTGCTATCCAACACAAAAAGATTATTTCCATGCTACTTACTACTAACGTCACTGTCACTGTTGGGAGAGTGTTATTCAGGATATTTGGAATGGCCACTAAGCAACCACTGGTTAATGTGAGCTGGTTACGTGAATGGGGGTGGGTAGGTGACTACATTGGTCCATTGTTCTATCTCATGGTATGGCTTAAAAGGACAGGTCTGCATGTTCCCAGCAATGCCATAGGAGGCCAGTCCATGCCCTGAAATGTACCTGCCCTCATCCAGAGCCTGGGATCAGGGGAATCACTTGATCTGATGCTAGGGACCAGCTTTAACTGCCCAGGAGCCGGGGGTGAGAGATAGGAGCTCTGAGAGTAGTGTACACACACGTGTGTGTATGCTTGTGGCCTATTCTTTAGCCACCAGGAGAGGATGAGGGGTGTGGTAAACCAGGATATTCATAGTACAGGCTGAACAGTGAGAACTCTGCTGCTGATTTCAGTTCAGCTCCTTTCGGCCCAACTGCCATGCATGTTTCTTATTATTCTGTGGATTTGTGTTGCATCAATGGGTGGGAAAAAGCTGGTGAGGCAATAATTATGTAAGTGAAAGCAATGAGTCTCTGGTGTCTTCTACCAATTTCCCAGAGTCTTTGCTAATGCCTCAGGGCCTCCGGGGCTTAGAATTACAGCTTTCAGTAAATACTCTTAAAGTTATTCTCAGAGTGAAGCAGCCCCTAGTCCTTCAGAGAGCCGTATAGCCAAACAAGGCTCAGGATGAGGAATTAACTACAGCAGGAGATGTGTGCACTGAACAAGGGTTAGCAGAATTCCCACCAATTGCAAGTATTCGCTGACTTCCAATTCACGGATCTGCTAGGAGGCACTTTTGACAAAGAAGGAAACCAGAACTCAGGTGTCTTAGGAGCTTGCAAGGTCACACAGGTAGTCCATTGGGGAGCTAGGACAAGTCCAAGATAGCCAGAGCTTCACCAAGCCAAGTGTTGCCTCTTTAGGAAGCCAGGAGTGCAAAGGGGGATGGTTGACCATCTCCAGGGATGGAACATGAGCATGGAGCTTATGGGCGTCTGAGGATATTTGGAGACACACAAAGGCAGATAGAAAGGTGAGCCAGAGAGGCTAGCTGAAAGCCAGAAGCCACTGTTTGGAAAAGGTTTTGCATTTTAATATTTTCRCCAAGATATATGTCTCTTTTTCTTAAAATAATATATTCTTTTGAGGCTCTTACTTTTTTTCTGCTTTATGAGCAATAATGTTTACTTAACTCCTTAGGATGTAAATGTGTCTTGGGGGTGATACTGCTCTGACCTGATTCTAAATATTATGCAAAAATAACTGCCGTAGTGTTAACCAAGTTTAAAGATCTAATCAAATACTTCCCCTAAATCTTTCTTGCTTTTCAATAGTGACATTTCTGAAATTACTAAGTAGATAGACAACATATCATTTTTTAAGCTTCAGCCACACGTCATAATAAATTAAAAGAAGAAAAAGTTTCATGTATGTATATGTACTGCTGACAGAGTTTCACGAATTTCTCCAAGGATGATATTAAGAGAATTCTAGCAAGGATACTCAAGAAAAGTTCAAACCTAAGAAAAAGGAGGTAAAGGGGCGGGGGTGAAGACAGAGAGAGGAGGAAGAGCAAGAGGAGGAAGAAAGAAAGAAAGAAAGAAAGAAAGAAAGAAAGAAAGAAAGAAAGAAAG
>BDUI01004446.1:70169-87656 GCA_002335545.1 Apodemus speciosus
GGTGTCTGCCTGGATCAAGGACCCGGGCCAGAGTACCCAGACCCTGAGCGAGTTGGTGTCCGCTCCGGTCGCGACTGCTTGCAGCTCTGAGCTGAGGTAAGATGGCGGCCTCTGCTACACACYAGACAAGCAGGCTAGTCCCTAGAGACCGGGTTCTCTAGGCTCTGGATGTGGGCGAGAGCCCGACAGYGCAGCTGCAGTCGGACCTGGCCTCTGCCCCGCCCCTGTACCTGGTCTCTGCTGTTAGTAGACTAGGTTGCCCTGAGGCAAGGTGGCTGTCCTGCCTGGGATCCGGGCACAGGCTGCACAGATCTCAGGGCGAGTTCCTAATGCATGTTAATTATTCATGAGAGTTGGGTTAACAGTGACCTCCATTAATATGTGCACTTAAATTTAATTATAATTTCACATTCTTCCTACTTCTGATGAGTCAGAATCTAACCTGACAGCTCATAAGGGAATGAATTGCTAAGAGAGTAGCTCAAAGTTCTCTGAAGCTTTTCAAAGACATCATAGATTCCCTTGGGACACTTCAGATTCACTCATGTCACTAGTGTTTACTAAGTGCCAACTATCTGTCAAATGAGGTGAGTGTTCTGAGAATACAGACATGAATGGGAGACTTTCCCTGCTTGTGAGAAACTCTGAGTCTAATGGGGCAGGTATTAGCTCTATTTGCAAAGTCAGAGCTTCTGTCACACAAAGAGATGGATAAATGTGTGAATGCATCTATTACAAACAGTATTTGAAAAGCATGACATTTGTAATAGGCTATTATAGGAGAAAAAATGGAAAATAACAGAGCAAAAGGATAAAAAGGTAGAATGGGGAAAGAGATCTAATGTTCTGCCCTAGTTCTAGCAATCTCTTGGCTTGGGAATGAGTTTACTAGCTCTCAAAGCAAAAAGAAAGGCATTTGCATCCACAAGGCTCACAATACACACAGAAGCATACAAGTTTCTCAGAAAAGTCATATTGATATTGAAAAAAGAGAGGAAAAAGTATCCAGTTGTTTTCCTAAAGGAGAGCAACGAGAACCAGAGATCCACGTCCTTAGCTGCATAGCACATGTCAATACTAAACACAATTCCATGTTGCAATGCGAAATTCTAAATATAAATGTTTACAAGGGCCATGTTCTTAGTCCAAAGTGGCTGTTGCTCTGGTTTTAGCCTAGGTTGGAAATGTTTTGGTTAAGTGAGGAAACGTTCTGAGGGGGACTTTGTCTTAAAGTCTGAGCTTCAAAAGGAAGAGGAATCAGCTGGTTGGCTTATTGTTAATGGTTATGGCAATGGACTTACTTGTCTTTAAATTATCATCTATATCTAACATCTATCTATTTATCTGTCTGTCTGTCTGTCTGTCTGTCTGTCTGTCTGTCTGTCCGTCCGTCTTCTTTTTCTTCCTCTTCACCACCACCATCATCATCTTCTACGTATTTAACGTCTACCAGTTGCCATTCTAATATACCTATTATATACATATTTATATATACTTATATATACTATATATATACTTATATATACTATATATATACTTATATATATATATGCCAGATCCATATACCATCATTTAACTTTATCTATCAGTATGTACAAATCGCCATCCATGTTTCTATATATCTACCTATTAGCTGTCTAATTTATCTATTATCTACTAATGTATCTACCTATCATCATTTATTATTTTTGTTTTATCTATTATGTATGTATCTACCCTCTGTGTATCTATTTTCCTATTTTCTACTCTGTCTGTCTGTCTGTCTGTCTGTCTGTCTGTCTGTCTATCTATCTCTTATCAAACTATCTGTCATCTATTTATTTATCATCTGCTGTGTATCTATCATCTATTTATCTTCATTATCATCACCACCACTACCATCATTTGATATTATGCTGGATAGTTTTATGTCAACCCAACNAAGAGGCCATGAAATTGAAAGAGAGCAATAGGAGATACAAGGGAGGGTTTGGAGGGAGAAAGGGAAAGGGGAAATGATGTATTATCTTAAAAATAAAAAATTAACAAATTAACAAAAGAGAAATGTATAAGTTGTACCTAGTTTTAATTATAATTAAGGTTATTARAAAGGGTGCTTTAGTTAATGTCTTCTTGGTTAATGGGTAAGTATCCGTTCCTATGTCTTGATAATGCCTATTAAGCAGGYGATGAAAGCTTGTTATAGCAAAYCTAAGAAGCAAATTGCTAGCTGAGTTKGACTGTGTGGTCAACTCTGGAGCAAGTCCACATGCACTCTGTGGTGCTCACATATGTCACAGGCACGTGTTCTCTATTGGCTTGTTTCTTTTTAATTTTTTGCTTTGTTTCTTTCCCTTTTTGGTTATTTCTTTGTTTCTTTCTTTTTTTCTCCTCCTCCTTCCTTTCTTAAAAAATAAATTTCTTTTTGAGATAGGGTCTCAAGTAGCCCAGGCTAGCCTTAAACTTCTTATGTTGATGAGGATGGTCTTGAAAATTTGAGCCTCTGGACCGACCCTGTCAGTCCCTGAAGGACAGATTGATCTGTAGGTGTTTGTGAGGCATGGGGCCCGTTACCCGCTTCCACTGAGTTTCTCTGGAAGCAGCAGCTTGTATCTCAGCACCAYCAGCGATCACATAGCAGTGAACTAGAGCATGTAGCTGTGATTGGAAGGCCTCTTGGGTGGCATATGGCATTGCACAGGGTCACGCCGCCCCAGCCTTTTTCTATAGCTTCATTTGGACGGYGGACTAGAGAACATCTCATTAACTGTGCAAATTGGATCATGTTTAGAGGCTTGACTACTCGGAGGAGGAGAAAGATTAAATTTCAAAATAACCCTAGAGACTGGGTCAGGCAGAAGTACAGGAAGGCTAGACGTGATTTTATTATACATGTAGGTTGGAGAAATCATGGTAGGATGAGGAGTCAGAGAGGAGAAAGAGAAATAATGGAGAGGAGGGGGGGTGAGAACAAAGAGGAGAAGAAAGGGCGTGATACCCACAGGGTCCAGTGATGCTTGCTACAGACCCCTCGCTAAGTGACGTTGGCTTAATTAGGTTAATCTATTAAAGACTCTGAACCCATCAGGCCTGCTCTCTTTTCCAGTAGCTTGTTCACCAAGGCACCCAAACTTAAAAAACACAATGGAACCTAATTTCCAGCTACCCTCAGTTCTCGGTGTTCCAGTAGCTTAAAAAATCTTCCACTTCCAAACAAAACTTCTCAATCTCCCTCAGACAAACAGCCCTAAAGTACAATTAAGAAGCCCAGGCTGACAAGCTGATACTCTTCTCAGCCCTTTTATTTCCTCTTGCCATTGCTGAAGATGCTGTTGGAGACAGCGAGACAGCTTTTAATTTAGATTTGGAGACTGATTGTACTGGGCCTGACTCTCAGTTATTGTTGGGAAAATTTCCCTGCACTCATAAAACCCTCAGTTCTCTTGGTCATCCTGGACCACGCTGTTTCTCCTCACACTGTGGACACTGATGGACCGGATGGACACGTGTAAATCATCCACATGTAGAATGCTTTGAGTGGAGAGGGAGTGAGGGACAGTCAGAAGGTTGGGTTTGTGTGGGATGGCACCGTGGTCACAGCAACCCTTGACAGAGGACCAGAGAGGGCACAGCTGTTTAAGGAGTGAACTGCTTTGGGCCTCTCTGGAAAATACCACTTCATATCCAGAACAAGTTCTAGGCATTATGAGATGCAGAAATGTGGATTCTGAATGTTTTCTGATGAAATATGAACAACTGAGTCATCTAGTAATCAATTTAAAAAGTGTGCATATGTCTGTGTCCGTGTGAGAGTGTGTGTCTTATGACCTCTTGACGCTGTCTCCAGCAGTTGTCTCTTTCTGTATTCCACCTTCTGCCCATCTGAGTTTTCCTTTAGCAAATCACACTTCACATTTTTTTGTTTCATTTCAATAAAATCTAAGCAAGCTAGAGGACTTACTGAAATTAGCACTGCATGTCAATTTTGTGAAGAATTTTCGTAGTGTCTTTACTAATGGTTTTGTTATGTTCAGCCACTAAGTTCAGAGAAAGAAGAGAGCAGGCRCTATGGATGGAATGGTCCAAACTATTGTTTTGCTTTGTCCTCTTCATTTACCTTTACTATTTGTTTAATTATAAAGTTGCTTTGAAATCTGGAGCTTCAAAGACTTATCTTTTAGGGAGGGAAAACAAACTCAGGATTAAACATTAAACAGAGAAACATTAACCCTTTCTGCATGTCCGTGAGCCCCTGAGCTGCTCATATTACTATGAAACTAAGATAACAACTGCTATCTAGGACTGAAATGCCAATTAAATGTTCAGATGTGTTTCCTACTCTCCAGATGGTGCATGTGACACAGCAAATTCTCAATTATGGTAGGTCATCAATGTTATCTAGCAATGGATTAGCCTGGCTAGCAAGATTTGGAATTGTAATCATGGTGATAATTGTCACATTAAAATATTGAATATAAGAGTTGTCTGGAGAGAGATCGTCCAATATTTAAGAACATGAATTGCTCAAGAAGAGGTTGGGTTTCTAGCACATGTGTCAGGTGGCTCACAACTGCATGTGACCTCAACTTCTACAAACATCTGACAGTGTCTTCTGGATTGCAGGTACCAGAGCTCACACATGCACAGACTCTCACATAGACACAGGCTTATGCACATGTAAAAAAAATGACTTGTTAACATTGATGACTAGCTGATTTAGTTGTGCACAACCCATCACAACACTTTTAGAATCCACATTCCTGCACCTCATCATAACTTGCAGCCTTACTCAGGGAATAGAAGTCAATTTGACTCTCAGGAACACAGGCTGGAGTGATGGCTATTTAGACCTTTGAGATGGTCTTCCCAGACTGTGCCTCACGAAACCTGGCATTTCATGAGTTGTTAAGCTGCCCAGTAATCAAGAGGAGATCTTTGGAAAAACACATTTTACAGAAAGTTCATTGCAGTAATTACGTTTGTTTTTCTTTTTTCTTTTTTGTCTTTTGATAGTAAACTTTCTTTTTTGCTTGCTTGCTTGCTTGCTTAGTCTTTTTTAGGGGGTTTGGTCCTAGTAATAAAGGCCAGGGCTTCAGGCATGCTCAGTACAGGCTCTAACCCTGACTCTCCCCTCTGGATTTTATGCTTTCTTTCCCCTTTGCTTCACAGAATCCCTTCTACCAGCAAGCCTGTTCTGCCTACTTCCATGATGTACCCTCTGGCACTTCCACATCTCTTATCTTTTCAGTCACCTCTTCTGTACAGCGTGTCCTCAGCTGCTGCTGTACCCTGTTTGCTCTGATGCCCTGGGCCTAGAGCCACTACATACTAATATCTTGTTCCCTGTTTAAAGTGATACAGATTTCCCATTGTACTTACATGTTTCCTGAAGGCTTAGAGCTTTTTTAAAATCCTACTTTAAATAAGGGCTTTCAAATGCTTCAACCACCTCCCTTGCCCACCATCCAAAGGCAGGGGAGAAAAGATGGTAAATAGGACAGGAGATGTAGACCTGTTTAGAAATAGTTCTTTAGAGCCATTCCAATCTCTGTCTGTTAGGATACCAGCAGTTCAGTTCAGTAGTGTCAGGATACCAAACAGGAATCAGCAGTGGTGGCACCATCCAACAGAAACAACCGAATTGCCTTTCTCAATGAAGTGAAGATCAGCCAATAAGAGAGATCAATGAAGCAATGCAAGGCTAGCTATGCAAGTGTACTATCACTGTCAGTTGAGTTCTATTTATACTTTCTCCAAACATCATGTGTCCTCTCACGGGTCTTGCCTCAGCAAAACCCACGTGACTCTGCATCACATGACATGATAGGAAACTTCTGCTTTAGTTTCCTTGTCCTGCTTTCTATGCCTTCATCTCATGTCTATCCATTCAATCCATTCAGGTACAACTTTTTGTTGCTGTTGTTCTTTAAAATTGATTTATTTAGCTAAAGGATATAAATTGTATTAAAGGACTTGTCTTATATAATTGTTCCATACCACAGGTTTTATTTTTGTCCTTTGGTATGACAATCTCACTGTTGGCTTAGTGTTCTTCTGGGCACCTGTGCTGGTTATGGGTCATCTGAGAAGAAGGAACTTCAACAGAGAAAATGCTTACATCAGATTGACTGTAGATGAGTCTGCGGGACCTTCTATTGATTAATGAGCGGTGTGGGAGGATCCACTGTAGGCAGCATGACCCCCYGGGCAGGTGATCCTGTGTTGTCTATAGTAGAGTAGGCTGAGAAACTCAGGGAGATCAAGCTAGTTGCCATGTTCCTCTGTGGCCTCTGCTTCACTTCCTGCCTCTGGGTTCCTGTTTGAGCTCCTCCTCTGACTTCCATTCATGATAGACTGTGATTGAAATGAACAAAAGAAACCATTTCCTTCTCAAGTATCTTTTGGTCATGGTGTTTGAGGATAGCAATAAAAAGCAAACTAAAACAGGATCCCCCTACCCAGAGAATCTTTCAGAGTTCCTTTACACAGCACCTCCTTAGACTATTTACCCAAATGTGCTGTAACACCCCTCCCTTTTGGTTTTTGTAAAATATTTTCCTTTCAGAAAACATGCCACATAGAAGGTTCTCTAGTAAGCCCAAGCTCTGCAGACCTGAGTTGTCTAACCCCCTTCCCTCTCTCTTCCTAACAGATTATATTACTAAAGCTGGACCCCAAGGTCTATTCCCTTATTTGGCCACTGACTCATTCCTGAGTCTAAAGACTCAGTCTAGGCATCAAAATTCATTATTTGGCTACAGTGACTAACCTATCTAATCAGGACTTACCAACTTACCCTATCACAGACTGTCCCCCTTTCTCCTTAAAAGCACACTCCTGCAAGACATTACCTGTTGTTTCTTGCTATCTGCCTTTCYCATATCCAGAGGCAGCCTCCCATCCCCACTGCTTGTCCCTCTTGGGGAATAAATCTTTGTACTGAGAATTTGGTGTCCAGGTGAGTCTTGTACTGATTCCAAACTTCCCCTTAAATGTCTCTATTAAAACTATCTTGCTTATTTGTTTTATAGTCAAAGAAGGAAGGAATGATCTCTACCTCCCTCCCCCCTCTCCCTCTCTTGATTATCTTCTTAAAGCAATTCTAAAGGGTGAAAGTCATGGTGGGTCATACCTTTAATCCTAGCACTTGGGAGAGAGACAGAGGCAGGTGAATCTTTGTGAGTTCAAGGCCAGACTGGTCTACAAGGCAAGTCTAGAATAGTCAGAGTTGGTTACACTGAGAAAACCTGCTTTCAAAAACATCAAACAAAAAAGGAAAAAAAAAAGAGTGAAAGTCAGATGAATGTTTCTTACTTTTCAGAAATTTTATATTGGACACAAAATGCTAAATGTGTAGTTAAAGTTAACAACATCTTTGTTGGTCAGTGGCCAGTGTAGTAATAATTCAGTCTTATCTCATTTCTATGTGTCATTTTCCTATATAAATTCTGATTTTAAGTTTTTGAAAGCACCGCAAACATTTTCAAATAGAATATTCCATAACTTCATTATGTAAAACAGAAGTATCTTGAATTAAATAGCCATTAGTCATGTGAGCCTTGGGGAAATTGCTTAGTCTTTTTTGAGTCTGTTTTCTCTAAAGTGAGTATATTTATTTTTTATCTTACAGACTGTTTCTAGGATTAGCTCAAATAATCTAGGTAATGCTTCTAACTCCCTGCTAGACACACAACAGATCCTCCCAAAGGCCTGTTGACGCCTTTCCTGCTGCCTCTTTCTTCTCTAGTCATATCCACTTGTACTAGTGAGATACAGGGGATGAGAGGAGGGGGCAGCTTGCTCCCTNGGGCAGGTGATCCTGTGTTGTCTATAGTAGAGTAGGCTGAGAAACTCAGGGAGATCAAGCTAGTTGCCATGTTCCTCTGTGGCCTCTGCTTCACTTCCTGCCTCTGGGTTCCTGTTTGAGCTCCTCCTCTGACTTCCATTCATGATAGACTGTGATTGAAATGAACAAAAGAAACCATTTCCTTCTCAAGTATCTTTTGGTCATGGTGTTTGAGGATAGCAATAAAAAGCAAACTAAAACAGGATCCCCCTACCCAGAGAATCTTTCAGAGTTCCTTTACACAGCACCTCCTTAGACTATTTACCCAAATGTGCTGTAACACCCCTCCCTTTTGGTTTTTGTAAAATATTTTCCTTTCAGAAAACATGCCACATAGAAGGTTCTCTAGTAAGCCCAAGCTCTGCAGACCTGAGTTGTCTAACCCCCTTCCCTCTCTCTTCCTAACAGATTATATTACTAAAGCTGGACCCCAAGGTCTATTCCCTTATTTGGCCACTGACTCATTCCTGAGTCTAAAGACTCAGTCTAGGCATCAAAATTCATTATTTGGCTACAGTGACTAACCTATCTAATCAGGACTTACCAACTTACCCTATCACAGACTGTCCCCCTTTCTCCTTAAAAGCACACTCCTGCAAGACATTACCTGTTGTTTCTTGCTATCTGCCTTTCYCATATCCAGAGGCAGCCTCCCATCCCCACTGCTTGTCCCTCTTGGGGAATAAATCTTTGTACTGAGAATTTGGTGTCCAGGTGAGTCTTGTACTGATTCCAAACTTCCCCTTAAATGTCTCTATTAAAACTATCTTGCTTATTTGTTTTATAGTCAAAGAAGGAAGGAATGATCTCTACCTCCCTCCCCCCTCTCCCTCTCTTGATTATCTTCTTAAAGCAATTCTAAAGGGTGAAAGTCATGGTGGGTCATACCTTTAATCCTAGCACTTGGGAGAGAGACAGAGGCAGGTGAATCTTTGTGAGTTCAAGGCCAGACTGGTCTACAAGGCAAGTCTAGAATAGTCAGAGTTGGTTACACTGAGAAAACCTGCTTTCAAAAACATCAAACAAAAAAGGAAAAAAAAAAGAGTGAAAGTCAGATGAATGTTTCTTACTTTTCAGAAATTTTATATTGGACACAAAATGCTAAATGTGTAGTTAAAGTTAACAACATCTTTGTTGGTCAGTGGCCAGTGTAGTAATAATTCAGTCTTATCTCATTTCTATGTGTCATTTTCCTATATAAATTCTGATTTTAAGTTTTTGAAAGCACCGCAAACATTTTCAAATAGAATATTCCATAACTTCATTATGTAAAACAGAAGTATCTTGAATTAAATAGCCATTAGTCATGTGAGCCTTGGGGAAATTGCTTAGTCTTTTTTGAGTCTGTTTTCTCTAAAGTGAGTATATTTATTTTTTATCTTACAGACTGTTTCTAGGATTAGCTCAAATAATCTAGGTAATGCTTCTAACTCCCTGCTAGACACACAACAGATCCTCCCAAAGGCCTGTTGACGCCTTTCCTGCTGCCTCTTTCTTCTCTAGTCATATCCACTTGTACTAGTGAGATACAGGGGATGAGAGGAGGGGGCAGCTTGCTCCCTKATCCATGCTTGGAGAGGCCATTTGCATCCCAGACATATACTGTGAGACAGAGTTTGATGATACAAAGTTTGTAACACCAGAGAAAACTGTATTTATCAGTGTAAGTCACTACACACAACAGTGATGGTTCCAAATTTATGCTAAAAATGGGCTACACAAGTGATTTATTGTTTGTTTGTTTTTTTATGGGATGCTGGGAAACCATTAGAACTTAGGATTTCAGAAGCAAGTTTGAAAGCATCACCTGGACCAAATGAGACACATTCACCCCTGCATGACTTCTCAGAGGTGCTTCCTTGATARGAGCATATGTTATGGGTTCTGAAGAAAACCTCTCATAGCTCTGTACATGAGCCAGGTTCAATATATATTTGATGACTCAAGGAAATAGTCTAGACTGTTTTAAGATGAAAAAACTTTTCTAGGTGAGACTCATTGGCTGTGCTTTTCTTTGTTGGATTCTTGTTGGACTCAAATGTGAATGATTTTAGTAGGTAGGTATAGGGGTAAGGAGGCAGCCATAGGAAGGAGAGAGAACCTAAGTTCTGGGTTATAAATAATACAGAACGGTAAAATAAGTAGGTAGTAATTATTTTTGCTTTGGAGGAATATGATTACAGGAAAGTAATACAAGTAAAATAAGAAAACCTAGCTTTTGAATAGTAGTAAAAACCAGAACAGTCCCATTAAGAGTTTTGGTCATAATTCTAGATTTCATGTTTTCTCTTCCAATCTTATAATTTTATAGTGCATCAGTAAATAGCATAAATCCAAATCTTTACCCAAGTAAGAAAGAACATGGAATGATAAATCTTTTTGGCTGTGTGTGTCTGTATGCATGTGTGTTGAAATCATTGTTATTTTAGAGAAAATGAGAAACCCAGCAATATTGTGAAAATTTGAATGCATTTCAAAGTGATCTACAATAATGTTTGTTATTCCTCCAATTATACCACATGCCTTCTATCATCTCCCTATGATTTTTCCACTCTCTTGTCCCAAATCTTTGTGCTGGGCGTTTCTCTGCCCTGAGTCTCTCATGCTGCCCTCCACCATGGTCACCTGGGGTCTTACTCTCCTCATTACTTCTCTTTGCTTCCTTGAACCATCATTTTGGCTTTCCAGGTGTTTAGGGAAAGCATCAATTCTGGATCAATTCTTCTGTTTTTGCTAGAGGTACTAGCTCATTAGTTTGATAAATCCATTGGGAGGCTTAGAAAAGAAGACCCAGGAAGCTCTGCTTTAGTTCCCCCAAATCATGCCAATTTGCTAAAGGCATTCTGAAGGCCAAATTCTACATTTCCTGAAATTARGTGTTTCCGGTGTTTCTACCCCTGATAACGTCTTATAATTTTCTTACCTTGACCTCAAAATTTGTAAGACTTTGCTCAAGGAGCACGTGTAACCAAGAATGTGTTTTTCTGACCAATAGTATTTCTGTTTAACCTGAGAGAGTCAATGTGCTAAATTGACATGAAACCAATCGCGAGGATAAGGAATTTTCAGTTTGATKCTGTGTATGTCTTTTAGCCAAATACATGATGCATAAAGGGAATTTTGTTAAGAGCTCTAGGAGTCCAGAAGGATCAGAATCTTAGGTTAGGAAAACTATTTAAACTAAGGAAAGAAGTTTTTGTATGTGGAATTCTGTCTAGATATATGGATAGAAGAGATATAGAAGGGTAACAGGGATTTGATCTGCCCCCTAATTTAGCCTCGATTAGCAAACACCAGCTGCTGTTAATATCTATTTTCTCTCATTCATACTTCTATACTATGCTTGAGATGTCCTTTTAGAGAGGTTAAGTTAATGGGGAAAAATTTCTGAAATACTATTTTGCATTGGTAATTAATAACATGAACATAACGTTTGTTCTCCAAAGTTAGCAAATAATTGAGGATAATCTCAATCTAATCATAGAGAGGCTCTAAAAATATGCTAAATGTCAAGGATTGAACTATTAAGAAAAGACAAATGCCAGGTCTTTTTTCCCCACCATTCTCACTAAAAGATGGTTTTATCAGCTGCTTTTCCCGGTAGGGGAAATCCTTTATTACACAAGCTGTGTTTATTACGGAGAACTGACCTTTATATGCTTGAAGATTTGAAGATCGAAAGGAACTCAACTCTTCCCAGTGTCTATAGAGAGCCAGGAGAGAAGTTCTGCATGGTTGGAAGAAGGGAACATACTGAACAATCAATCAGAAGCTGAAGTTGAGAATTGCACAGCTGTGAGAAGAGAGAAGAGGAGACATCGCAGACGTGCAGGCGGCTTTGCAGATGGAATCATGTAACACTAGATAGAGCCCACCGTGTAGCTTTCAGATTTTAACAACAAGGGGTAGGGAGAAGAGTTAACGGGGGGGGGGGATCAAGCATTTGTCATGTCGCACAGTGGTAGACCAGGGAGTGAGAGAGAGCAAGTCACCAGAAAAAGCAACAGAGTATATTTCAGGTATTTGGTTAATCAGGATGGCAGATGTGAAGCAAGTCATTGCCAAAGAGGAAAACTTTTTCTATGTATTTCTATTTTAGAAAATACTTCAAGCTAGAAGGTTTCCTTTATATAAGATCTTAATCTCAGAGTAGTTCTATATGTGCAAAAAGTACAAAGGCAGAGCTTATGTGTTGCAATTTTGTTATTAATATCTCATATTAATAGAAGGGTCCTACCACAATGAACTGGTTATTAACTCATTATCATGAACTGATGATGATATTACATTAAGTCTTTCTAAGATATTCTTTTTTCTGTCCCAGGACTCCACCCAGATGTGACAGAATGTTAGTTGCTATAAATTCTTTTGTCTTGGTTTATGAGAGTTTCTCACACATTGGTTTTTTTTGTTTTTTTTGTTTTTTTTTTTTTTTACTATGCTTCCTCCTCCTTCTCCTTCTCCCTTCCCTTCCTACCCCCTCTCCTTCTCCCTTCCCTTCCTACCCTTCCTCATCCCTTCTCCTACTCCTCTTGTATATGTGTGCGTGCATGTGCATGTGTGTATGTTTACAGGCATGCCAAGGCACGTGTGTGGAGGTCAGAGGACAATTAGTGAGAGTCAGTTCTCTCCTTCCACTTCATTGGTCTCATGGATTGACCCTATCTATGCCTTACCTGCTGAGACATCACCCTTACCTTCGATGGTTTTGAGACGTACTTAGTTTGATTCATATTTTGTAGAATGTTTTTCTCATGATTAATTTAGTCTCTTGGGTTCCTTTTGTTTATGTTCTTTCTGGACGTTAATGCTGGGCATCAATAACCAGGCCTAGCTTTTTGTTTGAGTGCTGAGCATTTGAACTAGATCCTCATTCTTGAAGACCAAGTGTTTTTTACCCCCTGAGCCATCCCCCTAACCCCTGGACTATTGATAATTAACTCATGATGATTTTAGAGATAAATGGTTTCTCAGCAACATTTCCACACAGGCATATGCCATGCTTTATATGAAGTCACCCACTCCTCTTTCTCTCTCGACCAGGGTCTCTTTCTCTCTTCCTATTTGTCTCTCTTCTACTTTTAGGTCTTGTTGCTTTTAGTTCCACATTTGAGATAAAATGTGATATTTGTCTAATTTTGGTATGCTTTGCTGAATATGAATACCTTCTGTTCTAATCTTTTCCTGAAAATAACATTATTTCATGTATCTKTTTGATTCATTTTCTTAATACTCCCTTGGGTATCCATGCCATAGCTTCCTTTACTCATCCTCTGGTATTCRCTCAGGCTTCCTCTTTATCTGGGCTGCTATGAGCAGTGCTGTGATAAACATGGGCATGGCGGGATGTCTACTCTGCTGCTTTTGATTTTCTCAGTGTATATCCAGCAGTGGTGCGGCTTGGTCAGAGGCAGTGGTATTGTTATTCCATTCGAGGGGGTCGCTACTACTTTCCATTGGGGCTGAATTAATGGGCTCCATTTTAGTCAGCGATGCACAAGGTGACCTTTCTCCTGCATACACGTCAGCCTGTTATTTTTTCAAATTAATCATCCAGACTGAGYTGGGCTGGAATTYAGCTTTGATCTCTGTCTCCCTTTTACTCTGGTGGCTAAGGATAATGAACATTTCCACATAAATGTATTGACCATTTATAGTTCTTCTTTTGAGACATTAGACAGAAACTTAAAATAATSCCCAAATAATGAAAGAAAAACAAACATCAAACAAACACCAAAATAGATCCAGATGTGGTAGCACATATCTGTAATTTTAGTCTTCAGGAGGATTCATCAGAGGCAGGAAGATTTCTGCAAGTGCTAGGCCAGTGTAGGCTACATAATGAGAGCCTTGTTTTATAAAAACAAACAAACAAACAAACAAACAAACAAACAGCCAAAAAATAAAATAAGAAAACAAAACACAAACAGGGTTGCCAATTGTTTTTTATATATATAAAGAATTAGATAATAAATATTTTAGGCTTAGAGGCATCTTTGTCCCTATTCTGAAGCTCAAGCACAAAATTAATCATATAAATAAAAGTGAATAGGAGTGGCTGTCTCTAATAAAACTTTATTTATACGTAAACAGTATTTACAGGCCAYAGTTATCAACCTTTCAGTTGTCCTACTGAAAATCAAAGAAGAAATACTATGTATGTAACATACACTTGATGCAGGAGTCTACTTGTGGTGGGTATAGAAAATCAGAAAAGCTTGTAGAAAAGTGAACTGAAACATGGAAAGATTCAAACATTAAGTGATGTGCTTTAAAAACCTTAGCCTGTCTGTCTGTCTGTCTGTCTGTCTGTCTGTCTGTCTGTCTGTCATCTGTCTGTCTGTGTGGGCATGTACAAGTGCATAAGAGTGCAATGGTACACATGTGGCAACTGGAAAACAATTTATGGGAGTGGTTTTCTTTTTCTACCAGGTAGGGCCTGGGACTAGAAATGAGGTTGTCAGGCTTGGCAGCAAGCATCTTCATTCATGGACCCATGTCGTCAGGTGAATTTAAAAGCTGGTGGCCTCTTTCTTCCTCTCTAGTAGGAGGACTGGATGAATGTGTCTGAACTTCTTATTCGTCATAGGTCCCATGGTCACATGATTTGCCCTTTCACTTGTCAATCAGTAGAAGTATGTGCATGAGTATTTGATTTATTCTTTTCCCAGGTAGAGATTATTGATATTTATATTTTTAAGTTATTCTCCATAAAGTTATTTGATTTGGTTGAGAATGCACTGGCCAAATATTATATTTGCTACTGAGGTGAGGATTTTTAACATGGGTTTAATATTTAGACTTTAAACAGGAATGGGAGTGTTCCATATACGTAGAATTAAATGTAAAATTTGCATGTGTATATGCATATTGCTAAGGTTGTTATTGGAATCCCAAAGACCTATATTCCATTTACCAGTTAATAGGTTTAGATAAATATATTAGAAAAACATAAAGAAAATAACAGTGTAGTAGACAAGATGGAGATTTATTTTCCTTTCATGTAGAAAAATCAGGCAACTCAGAGTTGCTGTTGCTGTACAGTGTTTTCACTAATTCATGCTAATGTCATGCTAAACATATAGAGCTTTCATGCTCAAGGCTAACTCATGGTCAGCATGGATACTCCTCGTCTCCCCACTCACAGGGTAAAATGTTTTCTTTAACCTTCTATTACATTAGCTGTCTGCTTTCAAGGACACAGATTCAAGATGTAAGTGTCACTGGCAAATCCTGGCTGCAAAGGAGTCAGGGATTTTTCAATTACATATAACTTATATAAATGAAGAGCTAAGTCATCTGGCCAGGGTATATGTTGGAAGTTTTAGCACTTAGAAGTCTAAAAGTAATTTCACTAGACTAAAGTTAAGGCTTCAGCAAASCTGGTTCCTTTGCAGCTTTGAGGAAAAAATCCATTCCCTTGCTTGTTTCGGTTCCAGTAACCACGTGTAGCTTTTGGCTCATGAACCCTTCATTTATCTTCAAAGTATAAAGCTCTGTACTTGATGTTACAGCCCACATTGCCTTTTCCTTTGCCTCTGACTTCACAGATCTGCCTTCTAAGGACAGGCGTCACATTAATGGCACAGGGGTCTGTCAGCATTTCAAACTCTTTAACCTATCAGCATTTTCAAACTCCATTTGTATATACTTTCCATAACTCCATTTGTATATACGTCTTTGTTTCTGTGGTACAATACTACTTCAGACAGGCTTGCGTCCTGTTCTRTAGACTTCCAGGTTTGGGGGGATAGGACATGATCAAACTGGAGATATATTACTTTGTAGAAAGCAYTCTATCAGAATCTCACACATGTTATAAATTTGCTGCTCATGTTAATCTCTGTTATACAGGAGACTAGAGAAAATGCTGTTAAATCAATGTATGTTTGCGATTGGCTTGAATGACAGGAGTTGACGTGCAGGAAGTAGATCCCTTTTCAGCTTCTGCTCAGGGAAAACTAAACCTAACCATTTGTATATTCAGCAAATATTTATTCAGCAGCCATTGTGTACCAGGCACTGTTATAGTCTTCCTCTTTCTGAGCATGCCCTTTTTGGCTCATAAAGAAAGCCATATTTAATWCAAAGTTCTGTGTTTTAAGCCAGAGGCTCAATTTAGAACTCTCTCATCAAGCCATTTTAGTTTGCTAAGGTTAATATCAAGTGTAAAGTTTTATACTTTGAAGATTAATGAAGGGTCTACGAGCCAAAGAACACAGCTGGGTACTGGAAACTAAAAGAAGAGAGGAAATATATTCTTTTAACTAATTTCAGTTGCTAAATCTTATTGATCTAGCCTCCAAATATTACTTGTACTTCTTCTCTCTCTCTCTTTCTTTCTCTCTCTCTTTCTCTCCCTTATCTATCTATCTGTCTGTCTGTCTGTCTGTCTGTCTGTCTGCCTGCCTGCCTGCCTGCCTGCCTGCCTGTCTATCTATCTATCTATAGAATTGCACCGTGTGATTCCAGCTGGCCTTGAAACACACTATTCTTTGCTGTAGCCTCTGTGTGCTGGGATCACAGACATGTACTTGAAAATTTTAATTTCCCAAGGGTTTCTGGGTCACGTTTCTGTGAGCTGGTCACACTTGGAGGCACAGCACAGACTCTGAGCCACCAGTTCATTGACAGACAATTCCCTCCCTTTTCTGGGAGGAGTTACTTTGCTCAGCTTCATGGTTCTTCATGGGGCGAGTTTGAATGCATCCAGGAAGTGACCCCTCAGATGCTGTGGCACCTTCCTTGGTTGGTCGTTTCTGTGATCTGTGCTTAACTCCTCTCCAATCCATTCTCACTATTCAGTTATCTTTTTAAAAAATGTGAATCTGATTAATTCAGCACATTTTTTTAGGTTTCTTTTGCTCTTAAGGCAAAATTAAAAGTTTCACTAGGCCTTGCTAAGAGGGGCTCCGCTTACTTCTCTAGTCTCTTTCGCTTCCTCTTTAGTCTCTTGAAAGCAAATGCAAGATCTCACTTGATTTATTACCTCCATGTGCTGTGTCCTCTGCCCAGAGGTCTTCTGCTGTTAAACCCCTTGGTTGGTGTCAGGGAAGCCTCTCCAGATATCCCAGATCAAGTGAACGTAGGGGAWCCAGGAATTTGATGATTTAATTGTAGCTTCTCCCAGCTTGTTAYTGAACATTTAGAATCCAAGTATCTGTTCAACTGTCATACCCCCGGGCTTCAGACGTCCTTGGGATGTATAAAGTAATTGGTGGATTGGTAGTAGAAAATTTTGCTGGCATATGCAAAAACATATGAAACAATCTAAAGCAAGACTCAGAAATCTTATGAAGTAGCACGAGTTGATGGAGAATGATGAACCACTGYCACTTCTTAGTTAGTCATGCCARGTCAGCAGTTTTCAGACTTTAATGTGTCTCAGAGTCACCTGGATGGCTTGTTAAGGCACAGTTGYATGGTCTCATTTTTAGTTTGTTGTTTATGCCTTGGGGTGTCTGAGAAGTTTCATTTTCCAAGGGTTTCTGGGTCACACGACTGTTGGCTGGGGTCACAKTTGGAAAGACACAAACACAGACTCTGAGCCACCAGTTCATTGACAGACAATTCCATCCCTTTTCTAGGAGGAGGTATTTTGCTTAGTTTCCTGGTTCTTCATGGAGTGAGTTTAAATGTATCCAAGAAGTGAGCCATATTGA
>BDUI01004447.1:23750-39594 GCA_002335545.1 Apodemus speciosus
AGCCAATTTTAGAGTATATCTATAAACATAAGATGATATTTTTGACTCTTAAGTAACAACAGTTTTACATTGTCTGGTTTACAGAAAACAAGAGTAAAAAGACCAAAGAAAACAAAAGTGTTGGAGGTGTATTTTGTTATGAATAGCTCTACTCCATCATGGAGTTCTACATCACAAATGTTCAGACTCAAAACATACTAGGAAATCGAAAAGGTTCCCATGTAATGGTCTTGTTGCAAATAAAGATCCACTGAGGTTAAACATGGACGCAGGGAAAGCAAAAGGTAGTGTGGTGTGCAGGGTGCTGGTGCCGAAAAGCTGACAGTGCTAACTAAGCACCTGTCCATCCCTCAACCTCGGAAGAAGTGACAGTCGCTTGCGCTCATGCCCCGTAGGCTGAATCCCTCGTCTCCAGGGTGATTGCATTTGGAGTGAGACTTAAGGGATCATTTGATCAATTAAATGGAGACACATAAACAGATCTGTACCCCTGTATAAAAGACTTAGARCAGTCCCTCTGTCCCCCCAGCCCCCAAAACCCATCAGCTCACCAGGAAGCCGCTTCCCACTGGGCTCAGTCAGATCTCAGGCATGGAATGCTATGAGCAACCTCAAGTAAATAGCTATGTGCCTAGGGCAGTTAGAAAAGCGAGGTAGTCGTTCCTCCTGGCAGGACTGGGCAAGTCTGTTGTTCAGAGCCATCTGGGGATAATCTCCTGGGAGGACAACCAGGTATTCCTGACAAGTAAAATCCTTTCTGACCAGTCACTGAGGAGAAAGCAAAGGTCCTCACCATCTTAAGCAAATGTCTTAAGATTCTTTTGCTTCACAAAGTTCATGCCCTAAAATTCACCAATGGAGAAACGCTAAAGCCATGCCTGACTATTTCCCTTTGTCTGTTTTATCTTGTTTAGAAAATACCAGGTGCCATGGTGGGCGTATGGAGGTTAGGATGGTTCTCTTCCCACCACTGGAGGAGACATGGTGATCAAACTCGGGTCATCAGACACAGCATCAGCACCGCAAACTGCTGAGCCATCTTGCCAGCCTACTTTGTCTACTTCGTATTTAGTTTTTCTCAAAAGATGAATAAAACAAGATTACAGCATTAGCAAGTTGACCCAAATGAAAAATATTTTAGTGAATCATAAGAGATATTTTTAATGGTTCAACCCACGCTGGTTTCTTTTTAGTTGCTATGTTCCCATTTTGTGTCACCATCTGCCATGTTAACAGATTTAACACAAGCTTTAACAGAACCATGACTGTGCACTAAAAATGACAAACTTTCTCACCTTAGACCTTGAAAGACTCGTGAGACTGAGAGACAAGGCCTCAGTACGTTACCTCAGCTAGACTCAAATACAATCTCCCTGCTTCCTGCCTTAGTTCCCTGTCTAGGGAAGAAAAAGAAAAAGGCATCTACTGCGAACCTGTGAACAGAAAAAAACCTATGCTGGTCCATCCCTCGCCCCACCCATCCCATGTTTTGGAAGTGCTCCGTGAAGAGGCGGCCGGCANATATATTTAATAAGAGACTCAATGAACTCGTAATCCTAGCAGTTGCAGTTGGCAGGTTGAAATGGGGATCAGGAGTCCAAGCCACTCCTATGTGGGTAATAAATGGCTCACACTTCAGTGCAAAGCTCAATCCTTCTCTATTTACTGTTGTTTTTAAGAGGAACAGGCAGAAGCCTGGAACACTGGGTACACGAGCCCTGAAATATCCCCCGTGTGTACAGTGCGGGGCTCCAGGCTCACTGGCTTGGAAGAGGTCTGGTGGGCGGGGCCACTTGGCTGCCTTACTCCTTCCTGGTTCAGACCCGGGGCAAGTTCTTACTCCACTCCACACCCATTACTGAAAACTGAACAGGAAATAAATCAGGAAGCAATTTAAAAAGAAAGAAAAGGGAGACACACTAGGAAATCAAGTAATAAAAAGAATTTGACTAAAGGTGACAATGGCAAATGCCAACCAATTTCTTTCTTTCTTTTAAAGAAAGCTCAAGATGTGCTGTTTGGAGAAAAGGTTTCCTGCTGAGTCCAGGCTGGCCTTGGACTGGARAGTCTCAAGTGCTGCAGTTACAAGCATGAACCAACAAAGCTGGTTTGATCTATCATTTTTTGAACACACATGTTTTTTCTTTCTTACTGTATAAAAAGAAGTGTATGCACGGATGGGGAGGGGCGTGCATGCGGCAGCATGTGTGGCAGTCAGGACAACTTTCAGGAGTCCATTCTCTCCTGTACCATATGGGATCTGTGCCTCAAACTCAAGTCATTCAGCTTGGTAGCAAGCACTCTTAGGAGCCCTCTTGTTGGTCTACACAGGTATGACTTTCAGTCTCTTGGTCTGTATAATATAAACAAACAGCCTATTAATTAAGTAACTGAATATCTTAGCTCTCACCAACTTTAGTGAAAGGTATATGTAAAGATTTAAATAAACACAAAAATCTGCTATTTTAAACTATCTTGTATATCCTTTTATAGCAAGAATTATGACTGCGCACATTTACTTAAGTGGGGACAGAGAAAAAAACATTACATAAATATCATAGCAACTTAGTCACTAATATTTGTTGACCACTTAGCTAGATACAATCAAAATTCTCATTTCACAAATGTGGAACTTATCAAATTAAATTTTAGGATTCTTGGGGGTTAGAAAGATGGTCTAGCAGTTAAGAGCACTGGGTGCTCTTCTGAAGAAGCCAGGTTTGAGTCCCAGCACACCTAAGGGCTTCTACTGTCTCTAACTGTCCAGAATCTGACAGAATCCTAATCTCCCTTCTAGACTCCTCCAGAGGGTGTGACTGGGGTACACAGACAAAACACTCATGCAAATACATTTAAAATAATAAAATCAATAGTCACAGTCAATAAGTGTCAAATGAATTATGTAATAACCATCAATTACAGAGGCTCTTCCTGTCAGTAAGTACAATGCATTTGATGGTTTTTTTTTCTATACTTCCTGAAAGGAAAGATAAGTCTCAGATCAAAGTTACTGAAAGTTCATTTTAAGAGAAAATAGTTCTTATTGGGGCCTAGTGGCACAGCACAGACTTGCAATTCCAGTGTGGTGGTTTGAATGGGAATGGCTGTTACAGGCGCTGATGTCTGATGCTCTACYGCACCATGCCTGTCTGCCTGCCACCATTATCCYCAACATGACAATCACGGACTGGTGCAAGATATTTCCTATCCATTCACATTGAGGCGGTGAGAGGCCAGTGATTGGAGGGGAGAGAGGAGGAGGAGGTAAGAGAAGGRGGGRCGGAGAGAGATGGAGCCTGGGAACTGCACGAGGGAGTGGAGAGGGAGACGTGCAGATCCAGACAGTGTCAGATGTGTTTCTGGTGTGCTGAGAGGTTAGAGACATTGGGATAAAACTTTTATCATTGTAATTTGGCATTATGTAATTGGGAGTTTCATATACATAGACATATTTATTTGGTTAACTACTAAGTTTAAGAGTCATGCTGTGCAGGATACTTGGAGGGAGTGGGTGCTGGGCAGGAGAGAGACCTGCCGGGAGGGACTTGGAGTGAAAGATCCTGCCTTGAAATTTTAAGTCCGTACTCTGTAGCCCTACCCCACCCTTCCTGCACTGACCTCTACAGGTAGTTGATGTTTGCCCTACCCCATCTTGGGGAATGCAGTTATGCCCTGCCCCCTGGGATGGCCTGCGGAATACACTTACACCCTGTCCCCTGGGTTGGGTTGCATTGCCCCATGATATAAAAACCCCTTCCGCTGTACACTCCTTATCGATCTCCTCTGACCCTGCGTGGTTACGATCCGAGTCGATCCCAGTATACTGGAACCCCACTAAAATCCTCATGCAGGTTGCATCGAGACCGTTTCTCGTGAGTGATGTGAGGTGTCGCCTTCCAAGGGATGAGGTGCAGGGTGCACCCCCGTGTTTTCTTCGGGCCTTACAGGAGCAGAGGCCTAGTGGGGCAGTACTGTGTTTTAACCCTTTCCCACTACAATGGATGTAAGCAGCCTTGGTCAGTGTCTCCTTACAGCAAGTGAACAAGTGACTGACAGCCCAGCCCTGGGAAGACAATGATGTAGTTAGGTAGGAAGATTAAGTTCAAGAACTAGCTAGGCGATTTAGAAGCCAAATGTGGTGGCTTATCTCTTGCAATCACAGCAGTTGGGAGACTGAAGCAAGACTTGTCTACCAGGCCATTTGGATTAAGTGCTTTTAGTTTCAATGATAAAGATATTACAGAAAAACCAAAAACTAATGTGAAACACAGGGAGAAACTAAGGCAGGCTGCCCCTAATGAGAAGCCCTAATGTCTATCCAAAATCTTGTCAGAGCTTTTGGGTTGTTTTGTTTTAATTTCTTAATTTTAAAATAAGAGTCTTAACTCTGTAACCTACATGGCCTGGAGCTTGCTCTGTAGACCAGGCTGGCCTTGACTTGCCTGTCCTTCCTAAGCCCGGAGACTAACGCTGTAGGACAGCATGCCTGCTCCTCGGAGTCATTGTGTATGTGCCTGAGTATTTGCAAAGGGCCTGTAATTGANCACACGGGCTGCCCACGTTACTCCTAAGGCCAAGAGAAGAGCTTGTTGAGGGGTCTGCTCAACAACACACTCGCTGTCATTTCCACAAGGCCCAGGGCCTAAAGAAGCTTTTCCAACCTACAGTAATGGCTTAGTGGTAGACTCTTCTCCTGGTGTGCACAAGGCTCCAGGCTCAATCCTCACTCCAGCAAAAGTAAAATAATAGAAACCCTGTGAAATACTCTTTAGACCATGCTTTTAAAGGTCGCTCATTATTTATAGAATCTGTATTTCAAACACATGTTCTAGGCAATGCCAAGGAAAATGCAGATCAGTTTCTGAGGAAGGCCCAAGATAACCAAGAATATCCCAGTTTTTCACTGAAGGTAAATTYRAGGTGATTTTCATATGAAGAAAGTTCTGGAGAAGATCCTTCCAGGTACCACAGAACRTTGGTCTTGAATATAAGCTTATAAAGAAACCTGGACCAGTCCTCTTGCCACCCCTTCCTTCCAAAAAGAGAAGCATGTCTSAGGGAATCACTGGGAATTACAAGGTCTGAAAACAGCACTTAGCCATGTAGTCTGACCTAGATTCCATCACATCAACTAGGGGGAAGAAGAAGAAAGAAGAAGAAAGGAGGAGAAGGAAGGCGAAAAAGTAAGGAGGAAGGAGGGAGGRAGGGAGGAAGGAGGAGGGAAGAGGAGGAGGACCACGACCACCGCCACCACCACCTCTTGCCTGCCAAAGAGGATAGTGACAGAAGACTGAGAAGTGGAACAGAGACTCCGTCTGTGTAAATGAAACCTAGCAACTGCATATTCTTATACATGGATCTTTACAACGACCACTGTAGTGATTTAAGGGACAGTGGTCCCCATAGACTCATATATTTGAATGCTTGTTTTCTTGGTTGGGAAAACTGTTTAGGAAGGTTTAGGAGGTGTGGCCTTGTTGGAGGAAGTGTGTCACTGGAGATCTTTCTCTGTCTGCCTCTGTTCAGGTACGGATGTGAGCTCTCAGCTACTGCGCCAATGCCATGCCTGCCTGCCTGCTGCCCTGTTCCCCACCATGATGGTCATGGGTTCAGCCTCTGAGACTGTAAGCAAGTCCCCAGTTAAATGCCCTTTTGAATAAGCTGCYTTTGTCACAGTGTCTCCTCACAGCAACAGAACAGTAACTACAACCACCACCAGTCCTCACAATGTTGACTGCGACTTCCACCTGGGTCCGTCCATGCGGAATTCGTATGTCCTGTGTCGAAAAGGACTTTCAGGAATCTCTTCACTTTAGTTACAACAGTTACTGTCTTGAACCACAAATATCGTCTGAAAAGTTAAAGCATGTGTGTGAAGCATAGTATTTAGCTCAGTGGTAAAGTGCATGCCAAACATGCAAGAACCTGTGTTCAAAAACTCAGCACAGAAACAAACAGCCAAAACAAACACAACAACAACAACAAAAACAAGAAARAGGAGAAGGTAAAACATACTCCTTAATAGAGGAATCTAAGAGTTTAACGGACCCAGAAGCTTCCACCATCATTCCTCCTCACCCCCTTCTCTTTTCATTTGTTTTGAGACAGTGTCAAGCTTGTTTTGAATCTATAATGATTCTCCCGCCTCTGTCTCTCAAGTCCTGTTTCCACTTAAATCATCACCTTGTTTCCCAGGACATTTCCTCACTGGCCATGCATGTATCTGTYAGTAAAAACAGGGCAGGAGAATGTGGAGTAGTGGACTATGAACCAGCCTGCCTGCTCTGAAAGAAAGGGCACTRACAGTCTTAGCAGGCCTCACCAGAGTAAGGCACTCTGGTAGGGCACTGCCTACCAGAGTGGGTATAAGTAACCAGGTCAGCAGAGCCAGCCACTGATGGATAACTGGAATTGCTAAAGAATCCCCAACAATGAAATATTACTGCTCTACTTCTTCTGAAGAGCAAACAATGTGATCTCATATTGCTTCCTCTTCCCACACATTCATAAGCAAACAAGCAACCACAGGTCATTCCGATTCAACCACTACTATACACTTCAAGAAAATAAAAAAGTTCCTCCCACAATAAGCAAAATCTTTTCCTGACTTGCAAACCAACTGGAGATTGGCCAGGCTTATTTCCAAATCCCTTTACTAGTTGAAATCATTTACCTATTTTATCAAGAATTCTAGCTGGGCAGTGGTGGCGCACGCCTGTAATCCCAGCACTCTGGGAGGCAGAGACAGGTGGATTTCTGAGTTCGAGGCCAGCCTGGTCTACAGAGTGAGTTCCAGGACAGCCAGGGCTATACAGAGAAACCCTGTCTCGAAAAANTATCATAGCAACTTAGTCACTAATATTTGTTGACCACTTAGCTAGATACAATCAAAATTCTCATTTCACAAATGTGGAACTTATCAAATTAAATTTTAGGATTCTTGGGGGTTAGAAAGATGGTCTAGCAGTTAAGAGCACTGGGTGCTCTTCTGAAGAAGCCAGGTTTGAGTCCCAGCACACCTAAGGGCTTCTACTGTCTCTAACTGTCCAGAATCTGACAGAATCCTAATCTCCCTTCTAGACTCCTCCAGAGGGTGTGACTGGGGTACACAGACAAAACACTCATGCAAATACATTTAAAATAATAAAATCAATAGTCACAGTCAATAAGTGTCAAATGAATTATGTAATAACCATCAATTACAGAGGCTCTTCCTGTCAGTAAGTACAATGCATTTGATGGTTTTTTTTTCTATACTTCCTGAAAGGAAAGATAAGTCTCAGATCAAAGTTACTGAAAGTTCATTTTAAGAGAAAATAGTTCTTATTGGGGCCTAGTGGCACAGCACAGACTTGCAATTCCAGTGTGGTGGTTTGAATGGGAATGGCTGTTACAGGCGCTGATGTCTGATGCTCTACYGCACCATGCCTGTCTGCCTGCCACCATTATCCYCAACATGACAATCACGGACTGGTGCAAGATATTTCCTATCCATTCACATTGAGGCGGTGAGAGGCCAGTGATTGGAGGGGAGAGAGGAGGAGGAGGTAAGAGAAGGRGGGRCGGAGAGAGATGGAGCCTGGGAACTGCACGAGGGAGTGGAGAGGGAGACGTGCAGATCCAGACAGTGTCAGATGTGTTTCTGGTGTGCTGAGAGGTTAGAGACATTGGGATAAAACTTTTATCATTGTAATTTGGCATTATGTAATTGGGAGTTTCATATACATAGACATATTTATTTGGTTAACTACTAAGTTTAAGAGTCATGCTGTGCAGGATACTTGGAGGGAGTGGGTGCTGGGCAGGAGAGAGACCTGCCGGGAGGGACTTGGAGTGAAAGATCCTGCCTTGAAATTTTAAGTCCGTACTCTGTAGCCCTACCCCACCCTTCCTGCACTGACCTCTACAGGTAGTTGATGTTTGCCCTACCCCATCTTGGGGAATGCAGTTATGCCCTGCCCCCTGGGATGGCCTGCGGAATACACTTACACCCTGTCCCCTGGGTTGGGTTGCATTGCCCCATGATATAAAAACCCCTTCCGCTGTACACTCCTTATCGATCTCCTCTGACCCTGCGTGGTTACGATCCGAGTCGATCCCAGTATACTGGAACCCCACTAAAATCCTCATGCAGGTTGCATCGAGACCGTTTCTCGTGAGTGATGTGAGGTGTCGCCTTCCAAGGGATGAGGTGCAGGGTGCACCCCCGTGTTTTCTTCGGGCCTTACAGGAGCAGAGGCCTAGTGGGGCAGTACTGTGTTTTAACCCTTTCCCACTACAATGGATGTAAGCAGCCTTGGTCAGTGTCTCCTTACAGCAAGTGAACAAGTGACTGACAGCCCAGCCCTGGGAAGACAATGATGTAGTTAGGTAGGAAGATTAAGTTCAAGAACTAGCTAGGCGATTTAGAAGCCAAATGTGGTGGCTTATCTCTTGCAATCACAGCAGTTGGGAGACTGAAGCAAGACTTGTCTACCAGGCCATTTGGATTAAGTGCTTTTAGTTTCAATGATAAAGATATTACAGAAAAACCAAAAACTAATGTGAAACACAGGGAGAAACTAAGGCAGGCTGCCCCTAATGAGAAGCCCTAATGTCTATCCAAAATCTTGTCAGAGCTTTTGGGTTGTTTTGTTTTAATTTCTTAATTTTAAAATAAGAGTCTTAACTCTGTAACCTACATGGCCTGGAGCTTGCTCTGTAGACCAGGCTGGCCTTGACTTGCCTGTCCTTCCTAAGCCCGGAGACTAACGCTGTAGGACAGCATGCCTGCTCCTCGGAGTCATTGTGTATGTGCCTGAGTATTTGCAAAGGGCCTGTAATTGACAAATGATGAGCTGCTGCTATTCCCACGCTTCCTTGCCCAGGTCTCATTCAGTGTCCTGTCCTCAACCTATCAAAATTACCGTCCTGCCACCATCTGTCTCTTTTAAACTGCCAGAACTGTGCTTTTCCTGGGGCAATTACCCTATATGATAGTAGGATAATCTTAATTCTTTTCTGTATTCTTCAGAGTATGCACCAAAATGGCTTATACATGGGAAACATTAGGTAGAGTGGAATCAATGCCAAGTGTAAGGACTTAACCAGCCAGTAGACAGAAATCCCCCAAACAGCAAAATTAAACAACTCCTTCTGCTATTTCCTCAGGTTGCGCTGCTCCCCCTCGCAGGTGAGAGGCGGACAGGCAGAGAGAGAGAGGATGCTGTCTAGGCTGCAGTGCCCCAACCTCGGTTACGTTCTTGCAGGGCGAAGACATGTGCTTTAGGTAGCAGCTTTTCCCAGTTACTACAAATATTCCTATGCAATGTCAGATTTTAAAGAAAATTGGATACCAGCTTTGTGAAAACAGTCACTTTCAAATAAAGTCATTTAGTTTTTAATACTGTCAAGTTAGATAAAGAAAAAAACTATCTTTGAGGCCAGCATGGTGGCACATGCTTTTAATCCCAGCACTCTAAGCAGAGGCAKACGGATCTCTGTGAATTCAGAGCCAGCCTAGTCTATWAAGCCAGTCCAGGACAGCCAGGGCTATTCCACAGAAAAGCCTTATCTCAAAAAAACCAACCAAACCAAACCAAAAGCCCAGCTTTCGGATGGCTAACAGCTTCTGGACAGAGCAGTCTAGACATGCAGGCATTCAGCAACCTCCCTCCCGCTCACCTCCAAAACCCCAAATCCTGTTTTCTAAAGTATAAAGACACCAAGTTTTAATAGAAACATTGTAGGTCACCCCATGATTCTTAACTATGCCAAACAGAGGTGTCTAGAAGCATGTCTACATAGATTCTTTTTAAAACTAAAAAATGCCAAACTATTATCAGCACAAATAGACTCTGATAAACAGATTCCTAAACACCAAAACAAGAAAGGAAAATACCAAGAAACATAAAAATACTTGGAGGCTTACTTTATAAAATATAATTAAGAAATATAGGGCTGGAGAGATGGCTCAGCGGTTACGAGCACTGACTGCTCTTCCAAAGGTCCTGAGTTCAAATCCCAGCAACCACATGGTGGCTCACAACCATAGTAATGAGATCTGATGCCCTCTTCTGGAGTGTCTGAAGACAGTGACAGTGTACTTAGATACAACAATAAATAAATAAAATCTTTAAAAAAAAAGAAATATAATTATTTCTGTATAGCAATTTTATACTTATTTTAAAAACATATAATTAACTTCAACAGAAAACTCCAACTTACCTGACTCAAAATTATTAGGAAGTATACACAGATCACATTTAGAGCCCTTTAGTATTTCTATTTCTAATAAACCACATGAGCGGCGGACAGCAAAAATCAAATGTGACCCCCAGCACAGAAGCAGAGCACAGCGTCCGGTCACATGTGAGAAGCCCCCACACCCCTCTGTCAGCCCAGCTGGCAGGGCTGTGAAGCCCCCACACCCCTCTGTCGGCCCAGCTGGTGGGGCTATTTGAGATGCTATGGAACCTTTCTGACATGGCAATTCGCTTCAAAATGTCGGGAGATGGGGCTGCAAAGTTGGCTCAATGGTTAAGAGCTCTTGTTGCTGCAAAGGACCTGGGTTCAATTCCCAGCACCCACATGGAGGCTCACCGCCTCCTTGGGTAACAGGCTCACATATGGTAAATGGATGTACCTGCAGGCAAAACACACACATGAAATAAAAATAAATCTAAAAAAAAAAAAAAAAGGACATGAAGACAGGGTGCCCGGCACAGCCAGCACTCTAACGAGGCTCTTTCAGGTCCTAGGAGGCTCGAGCAAGCTAAGTTGCTTCTTTCAAGTATTTTGCCATGGAGAGCAGAGGCACGTGGAGAAGAAAAGCCAGGAGACTAAAGCAAATAAATGGAAATGCAGAAAGAGAAATGACTGCTTTACTGCTCCTTCATATGGACCATCTTACAGAAGATAAGCAACCGTAAGCACAGCTCACAAAGTGCTGGAATTTGTGACGCATGGTTCCAACCTTTTCCTTTCCACACTCAAAACAGGATGCTCCTTGCTTGCATTACTTGGTAGTCAATCATAGGCCACTGGAAAAAGTAAGRAAGACTGCACAGCTAGAACCCCACCCACCTTCCCTAAACTTAGCAGCACAAGTTTTCTGGTGCTCAATCACTTCTACTTGGGGCCACTCTGCAGGCTGATCCTCTTTCTCCACACTCTGTTAGAGGTCCTAACGTCAGCACAATCTCTGTCAGCCCCTCAACATCTGCACTCACAACTTGCAACCATTATGTAAAAAAGGAGGTGAACATTCGGAAAACACCACCAGCTCAAGGCCTGCTTATCCTCCAGACCTGGTATCTTCCAAGACTAACCAAGTGCTGGTTAGTTCTCCACATCTTGACACAAGCTGAAGACCAGCAGGTGAGAGGGTGTGCCAGTGAGGAACTGTCCCAATCACAATTGGCCCACAGGGCATATCTGTGGGGCATTTTCTTGGTTAATGGGTGAGGGAGCAACCCATTGTGAGCGGTTCCATCTTTGGACAGGTGGGCCAAGGTTGCAAGCAGTATTCCTCCAGGACTTCTCTGCTTCAGTTCTTGCCTCCAGATTCTTGCCCTGATATCCCTTAGTATAAGTCAAACTCTTTCCTCCCCAAGTTGCTGCTTCTTTTTTTTTCATTTTTTTTATTTTCTATATTCTTTGTTTACATTCTGAGTGCTTTCTCCTTTCCCAGTTCCCCCCTCACCATATGTCCCCTAAGTCCCCTTCCCTCTGCCCTTTCCCCAATCACCCCTCTCCTATTTCTCTTTTCTGGTACTCCTCTACGATACTGGATCAAGTCTTTTCAGGACCTAGGCCCTTTCCTCCCTTCTTCTTGGGAATCATATGATTAGCTAATTGTGTCTTGCGTATTCAGAGCTTCTGGGCTAATTAATATCCACTTATCAGTGATTCCCAAGTTGCTTCTAGTCTGTGTTTTTTATTACATCAACAGCAACCTAAGACACTCCCAACAGACAGACATAGTCATTACATCATAAATTCCTGATACACTGAAACAAGATGCAATACATTTTGTAAAATAAAATAAAAGTAAATAATTAGGTATACTAAACACCTACTATGAAAACATTTAGCAATGTGGGTTTACTTCAGGAACTAATTCTTAGTCCCATCATCTATCAATAATACTTATCTCTCAGTTTTTGACAACTTATTATCAGACAATCTGGAAAAAAAACTCTACACTGATTAACAAATAACACTACTGGAAAGCAAAGCTGACGCTAAGCTGCACTGGCTGAGGCTGTGAAGAACTGAAGGACTAGCCCTGGCTCACATTCCAGCAGAGCCCTACGGAGCCAGCTCTTTCCTCCAGGCATCACGAGTGCCATCGCCCATAATCTCAGCCTTTAGAAAAGGCTCAGGAGTTTAAGGTCCTCATCAACTAATAGCAAGGTCAAAGCCAGCCTGAGCTACATAAGATGCTGCCAAGAAAGAAAGAGAAAGAAAGAAAAAAACGAGAGGAGGGGTTGGGGGGGAGGAAGACAGAGGAAAGAAAAAGGGAAGAGAAAAAAGAAAGAAGAAAGTCAGTTCATATAGTGAAATCAACAGTTATTTTCCTTTGAACAGACTGTACAGCTAAGAAAAACATTGWACACCTTAATCACTAGGAAAATATTTTAACATCTAAAGATACATAAGTTTCAATATATTAAGACTCTTGATTTCCTCAAGGTAAAAATGAAAACTAAACGACGTGCAAGGTCTCAGCAGCAGGTCACACCAAACCCAGCCAGGCATGACGGCACATACTGCCTGTGCTCTGAGCCTTCTGAAGAAGGATCATGGGTTTGAGCCTAACCTGGCCAAGGGAGAGAGGGGGAGGGAGGAGGGAAGGAGGGAAAGAGCAAGGGCTGGGGTGGGGTGGGGTGCTCAACTGTGTACCACAGCACCTGCCTAACTGATAAAATCCTACAGAAGAAACTGTAGGATACACACTTAGACTGCACGTACCAACCTCAGTTTCAAGCCAGTGTGAGTCAAACTGGTATCAAAAGAGTATTTATTAGTTTGTTATAAAACCACACACGGGCCTCAGGGAGGCAGGGGCAGGTGGAGTTTGTGGCCAGTCTGGTCTACAAAGCCTAGGCTATTACACAAAGAAACTTTGTCTTGAAAAACCAAAACAAACAAACAAACAACAAAACAAAACAAAAAACCCAAAAGCATACATATGGTCATAGAAGATAATACTATATGGAAGGACAGCAAAAGACACTCAAGTCTCTATCATAGGACTTTAGATCAGTAACCATTCAGTGCAGAAGATGAGAACAATGTAGGAAAAGCTAGAACAGATATTAAACCAGAGATTTATGAAGACCACAAAGAAGTAACGATTTCCAAGGCACACCTCCAGGTCTGTGACACTGCTGTTGTGTTAAAACTGAAGGTGTCTGGCAGAGTCTGCAGAGGCTAGACTGTCAGAAATGCAATGCTTAACTTGGAGCGATTTTCTTCTTCTATTTCATTAAACATGTTTAAAGCCACCACAGCCTCTGATTTGGACATTCAAGTAACCGGTTTGTCGTCCTCAGCCCCACCACAGTTCCGAGCCTTCCTTATTGYCAAAGCAATGGTCCATGTGGTTGGCCCATCACTCCTGARCACCTGCCTAGGTTCTAATCGTACTCTGAGGCTAGCACAGTGGTAAGCAAAGACTCCATCTTCTTCCAGTGCGCCTTCTAAACTGGGAGATGGATGTTGAAAAGGTACACAAAACATTAAAGAGTAAGGTCTGTGGGCAGAAGGGGAAGTACCATGACTACACACACACACACACACACACACACACACACACACACACAAATAATAGACTTAGGCCAAAGACTTAAGAAAGTACTGTACAGTCAACCAGATCATAAAATAAAGTGGTGCTATTGGTAACACAAAATCCATGAAACAATATGAACACTCAGCTAAGCGGCAAACAGAMACAAGAGGGTAAGAGCATCAGGCTTTCACAGAGAAAACAAACAGGAACATTTTGGGTCTGAAGCTGACCTGGTATGCAGTCAAATCAGTTTTTTTTTTTTTTAAGATTTATTTATTTTATGTATTATATGGGTACACTGTAGCTGTCTCAGGCACACCAGAAGAGGGCATTGGACCCCATTACAGATGGTTGTGAGCCACCATGTGGTCGTTCGGAATTGAACTCAGGACCTCTGGAAGAGCAGCTAGTGCTCTTAACCACTGAGCCATCTCTCCAGCCCCAAATCAGCTCGTAAAGTCTCCGATTTAAAATAAATTTTAGGAAAACACATATGGAGACCTCCAAATACTATTTGGGAGAATGAAATAATACAGAAAGAACTCCTCTGCCGGGCAGTGGTGGCACATACCTTTAATCCCAGCACTTGGGACACAGAGGCAGGTGGATTTCTGAGTTTGAGGCCAGCCTGGTCTACAGAGTGAGTCCGAGGACAGCCAGGGCTACACAGAGAAACCCTGTCTCAATAAAAACAAAAACAAACAAAAAAAAAGAACTCCCCAAAGCACATAAAAAACCTGAAAACTTAGTCATAGTAATAAAGATATGGAGGAATTACAGAGTTTATTACTCTAAAACTAAATTTGAATAGAAAAAAATGACATCACGGTTCTGACACTGTTCAGAGTGTCAGGGTTACAGACACGTACTACCACACCCAGCTCTTGGCTATAAACTTGGCCACAGTTATGAGACGCTAGCATGGAGGTAAGCAAAGACTCCATCTTCTTCCAGTGAGCCTTCTAAAGTAGAAGATGGATTTTTAAAAGGTACCTAAATACCATAAATCTAAAACCATGCACACTGACTTCCACAGGTTCTCATTTGGGAGAAGGCAGAAGGGAGAGGAAGACAGGAATCGAGAGGCGCAAACCCATGGAAGGCAAGCAGTGGAGACAGGTACTTTTAATTTAATGTGGAAAGAAAAGATGTCAATAAAGGAAATGCCACTGAAACTAACACGTTCTTAATACAGATCTACCTAGAAACAGAAGAAACAGGAACGTTTAAGAAGCTAAGAGGAAAATCTTTGTTTGGAGACAGGCTCTCCCATAGCCTAGCTGGCCTCCAGCTGCCCTTGTGACTATATAGCCAAGGATGACCTTCTTACCTCTGCTTCCCAGTGTCTGGATTACAATGATGCAGCACCATGCCTGGCAAAAATCTTATATATACTAAATTTTAAGAAATATCACATCATTGTGACTTTCCCTTTTGGTTATAAAATGCCCCCATGTGTATATGGCAACACGACTGGACTCGGTGGGGGAGTTTTGGAAGGGGGAGGGCACTAGGGAAGAGGATGGACCTGGTAGGAATGGGAATCCAGTGTGATGGGGTATATTATTTTTTCTCAAATTATTATTGAATAGAAAACTATACTGATAAAATGCAAAGATTAAAAAGTATCAAGAAACCTAATTAAATATCCTTTATAAGATCAAACTGGTTTAGGTGATACAACTGAACACTTTTAACATGTGGGTACTCATGTTGCTTTGACTTTGAAATGGTTTTGACTGCCCTGAAGCTTTCTAGATGCTCATTTCATGAGTTATGTTTCTCCCAAGGATGCCTGATTGGGATTGGGGAGCCAGTCAGTCAGCAAAGTGCTTGCCACAAAGCATGAAGGACTGAGCTCAGATCTCAGCACACTCATAAACACCAGCACAGGCGCTGTAACTCCAGGGCTGGGGAATTAAGACCATCCCTGAGCTGGGCGGTGGTGGTGCACGCCTTTAATCCCAGCACTCTGGGAGACAGAGGCAGGCAGATTTCTGAGTTCGAGGCCAGCCTGGTCTACAGAGTGAGTTCCAGAACAGCCAAGGCTATACAGAGAAACCCTGTTTG
>BDUI01004448.1:57566-76571 GCA_002335545.1 Apodemus speciosus
CCTGAGGGTCATCGTTTATCCCCTCTGCTTCCTACGCACAAGATGCCCGACCCTCACCCATGCCCGACCCACACCCATGCCCGACCCTCACCCATGCCCGACCCTCCTTGCACCACAGACACAGCCATTCTCATCCCCGTGTCTTCCCCTTCTAATTGCAAACCGAAACTAATCATTCCTTCAAGTTGCTTTTTCAAGTGTTTTGTCACACCAATGAGAGGTACAACTTACACACCACTAAAGGCAATCCCTCACCACCCCCTTGCGCTGTGACAAAGTCACCTACCACTAAATACCTTCAAAATCTAAATGTTTTTTAAGGAGAATTACTAAGGTTACTTTTATGTTATCAACTAAGGAAAAAACTGTTTTGATTTTATCTACCCCTCGGGGGTTAATGAGATTATGCAATCTACAAACACTTCGGAAGGCATTTCCTAAGACAGCAGATGAGACTATCTATTTTGGGAGCCGGGATGAACTGTTATGATCAAAGAGCTAAAACCCATGCTAACTCTGTGTGTATGCTTTATTCCTTATGATCTCTCATGTACACAGAGAAAATAAAATTATTATGATCATTATCTGCCAAAATACTAGCGAGGCTCCAAACAAGGAAGGACGCATCTATTCACAGTTCCAATAGTCCTTAGAATTGAAACTCCTTATACCCTGCTGCGAGTCTTCTCGTTGCCAGCATCTGCTGCTGGGTTTTTATAGCCTGATAAGTGTGTTTGGGGCTGTGTGTCAGATTACAGCCAGAAATTACTAGAACCCCAAACTACTGCCCAGACAAATTAAATAATTATTGTAACAGGCATAATCCAAAGCCCACATGTATCAAGGAATGGTTGAATTTGAAATCTCATTGAATTCTCAAAGCAACTGTAAATCAAATTTTAGCAACAATAAAATGGTGCTGCAACATTATGGTTGATGTTTCAATAAAAAGTTATGAGTTGGGAGTATAGGTTTTACTATGAATATAAAACAAAATGTTAAGTAGTAGATTTGTATTTCACAGTAGTTTTAAAGGACGTTCATAGTTCAAAACATTCATAGTTTCAAGATACTGAAATACGTGTATATCAGAAATCAGAAAGAGAAAATAAAGTAACCAAAACGAAAATTGCTAAATAAGTAAAAATTCATGAGGCGAACATGTTTTGAGATTTCTTGTTTCAAAGGGATGAGACAGGTAGCTTTGTTACCTGCTGGAGAAGCAATTGATGGTTCAGAAAACACTTCACCTTGTTTAGAATATATCTGGTACCACAGAAAACTTGTACATGAAGTTTGTATGAAATCTGGGAGCGCCTCGCAGATTTTGTTTTGATTCATTCTATTCTTGCTATGACATTTTACACACTATATGAAATCCTGGCAGCATTCTCAAGTCACTATAAATGGAGCCTCAAAACTCTTCATGGCCTCAATGCTCTTGTCTCTCTAAGCCCCCTGGGGTCCTGTAAAATAGCACAGTGCAGGGCCGAGTGAGTCCTTATCAAACCTGCTGCTTCCTTGCCTAGTGTCTGAGGAAAGACCTTGCCAAGGCGATGCAGAACTACCTATCAGTCACTTGTCATTGACTCATTGACGCCAGAATTCAGATTTTATAATAAGAGAAGTTACTAAAGTGCAATCAATACATCGGGAGCGTGCGCTTACGAGGGCACAGCAGACAGTAAATAGTGGTTAAGACACAAAGAGACTTGATGTGGCAGGAAGTGTAATTTCGCATCTTTGAATGAAAACTATTTTTGTGAAGCATTTGCTCTTTCTAATATTGAGCTTGGTATTATCTAGGAAACAAAAGAAGTTCACCAGCGGAAGCGGACATCCGCCGACTGAGCACAGTTCAAAGAACACATATGGCATTAGCCATGCTTTTTTTTTTTTAATCACAATGCATATCTTAAAGAAGCTGGCTATTAATATAGAAATAAATATTGTTTTAAATTAACCAGAAAAGAAACTGATACCCTGAGACTATTGCCTAGAAGCTGTCAAACTGTTCAATATGTAATTGTCCAATGGTCTCACACAAAATGCACATTTCTGRTTTCTACTTGTGACAGATGGACACTTTGTCTAGGAAGCCAGGACCTTTAGGAAGGCTAAAGGGAGCCTTTGAGGTTATTATAACAATTCAATACGATACAGATGATTATTAAAAANTTTTTTTTTTTTTTACTGAAATTTGGTTTTGACTGAACAGTATATTTAAATATAATTTGAAATCTGAACAGTAATGAATAGCCAATGTCCACTGAGTTCAAAAAGAAAAAAAAGTTTAAAAATTCCACACATACAATTATGGTGATGTGGGGCCATGCTTCTGTGAACACCCCTTTGAACTGATTTCAAATAATTGTAACAGTGTCATTCCCTTCCCCTCCCCGCTGATGGGGAAGGAAGAATGGGGAGCGTTCCATGGTAATCATGCTTCATGTACAGAGATGTACAGTAAAAATACCTTAAAGAAATTCCTCTGGTCAGGCACCACAGCGCCGAAACTTTGGGAGGTCAGTATCTTAACCAAGATAGAGCTATCTTGTTTCCTTCCCAAATCCATTCCACCCAAATGAGGCGTTTGTGTTACAATTTATTGTTCCCTAGACGCCCAAATCACCCATCTGCCTCTGGAGTTTCTAGTCAGTAATTAAGGCACTATCCATTAAAACCGCCAAGTGCACCAAGGAAGGAGAAGGAGGGCGCGGGAAAGGGGGGAGGGCACGGAAACCCACTTTAAAAGAGCCAGGCCCTGAGCACACAGAGAGCCCTCCCCAGCTGGGACTCTCCGCACGCCCGTGCAGYGTGCAAAACCAAGCCAAGTTATCAGAAGCATCAGGGCCAGCTCCCAGCAATACACATGGGGCTCCACACTGGGCCATACCTTGGAAGAGGAAGGCTTTCGTCCCATTATGCAGTCCCGGGACTTGGCGCACTCCAGCTGTGGACTCCCCAAGTGCTAACTCTGTTAAGACGTCAATCTGTAGGGAGGGGTCCACACCAAGCCCCCAAACTGGTGGGAGTGGGGAGGGGTAGGAAAGAAAGAAAGAAAGAATGGGGGCCATTAAAACGCAAGCTACCACAGCAGCAAAGAAAGCACGCTTCTTGGAGACAATATTTGGAAGTGCTGACAAGAGGCAACTCGCTCTTCCACAGGGTGAGCCTTACCTGGACGTGCTGTCAAGCTTAAAATAGCAGAGCACTGGGTCCCATCTCCTGACCTACTTTAAGCCCCTCTCTGTGCAAAGTTCCCCCTCAGCCATAGACCCAACGGGTGTGACCCGCCTTGCTGTCCCCAGGACAAGCATTGAAAGGACCCAAATGCAAACCCTCCAGAGTTCCCCAATCCAGAGGGACACCGGGAGGGCGATCCCATGGCAGGGAGCATCCCGGCCCAGAYCAGCGGCCACTCACCCGCTCCGAGCCCGAGGATCACGCAGAACGTTCTCAGTAACACCCGGGATTCCATGGCGTGCATCGTCTCAGTCCATCGTCTCCCTCTTTAAAAATAAAGATAAAAACCAAGAGGTGCTGGGAGTGACGCGGGAAAGCCGAGCTGGCCCCTCCTGCGACCGCCTCGGCGTCGCCTCCCGGGCTCAGACACCTAAGACTGAGCGGGGCGGCCACCCCGGGTGCGCGCTGAACTTGGAGCCGCCTCTGCGCGCATCGCTCCCGCACGCGGCGGGCCGCAGCCAGGTCAGGCTCGCGGGGACCTGCGGGGACCTGCACCGAGCAGCGCCCCGCCGAGCCACGCGGCCCGAGCGCGCACGCGGAGGAAGGGAGGCGGCTCCGGGAAAGCCGGGCCGGGCCGCCCCGCACCCGCCCGCGCTCCCGCGCCCGAACCTGTTGGAAAGGCGGAGACAATGGCGAGAGCCTGGAGCAGCCGAGACCGCTCCGGGAGGGCGGGGCGCGAGCTGGGGCGCGGGCGGGGCGGCCTCTTTTCTAACCTCCCTCCCCGCACACGCAGCGCCTGGTCCAGCCAGCCCTGCCCGCAGCAGTCCTCCACCACCCTCGYCAGCCCGCAACAGCAGCCTCCCCGCTCGGGATCCTAGGATCTCAATGCCAGGTGCCAAGTTGATGGGCGGCGTTTGCACTCACCCTCTCGAAATCGCGCGCGTGTCTCYAAAGCCCGGCGAGAGAAAGGACCACCCAGCCGCAGGAGGAGAGGTTGCAAAGAAAGGCACCCGGCCGCCTCGGGCAAAAGAGGGAAGCCCTCACTTAGACACTCTCGCTGCACAGCAGCCCCAGGCGCAGGGCACCCCCTCCCGGGCGGGAAAAGGAACCCAGCCAAAGCATATAGGACTCCTAGGTGAAGCTGGACAGGCGAGGGAGACCGGCGGAGATGGGTAGTGAGCGGGGGAAGCCTGGCCAACCCTGACTGAGAGGCTCCCTGCCCAGGGCGGGGCGCTGGAGAGCCTCCAGGCACCGACAGCACACAGAACTTAGCCAGGAGCCAGCGGCTGCTGGACAGCTCCAGAAACCATAGCGTGCTTCCCAAAGCCTAAGTCCAGGACCCTGCACAGCAGCAAGGGTTAAAGGGCAGAGCAAGGGATTCTACCCACTGAGAAAAAGCAAGTGTGGGTACGTACGTGTTAGAATGAATAGATGATACAGATAAGACGATGGACGGACGGACGGACGGATGGATGGATAATGGTAGATGAGCAGATAGATGACAGATGGATGATAAGATGGTAGGTAGGTAGGTATGACACGTGTATTTTTATTAAGCAAAAGATTGAGCCCGGGAGACCAAGAAGCCCCGCCCGCTCACTGTTGACCATGCTCTTGTAGACTTTACTCGCCCCCCTCCCCATACATTCCTAGGACTAAAAGAATGGGATTATTTGTGATTCTTAGAAGACCAAATAAATAAATTAAAAATCAACGGCACACATATTTTTCAAGAGCTACCTAAATTTTGCATTGAATTTTTAAGTCAGTTATCTTCCATCGTGGATAAGTTAAAGAGTTTCAAGAGTGAGTAAAATGTTTCTAGAGAGTTCTGAACCCTCCTCCCATTAATCAGAATCTGCTTTCAACAAGACCTGAACCAAGCACAGCAAGCCCTAGGTAGTCTGAGGCTCCTGCAGAACGGGATATGTCACACATTGCAAACATTAAGTCGGACATTGCTACATACATCACAGTATTGATGGGGAGACATGTCTACCTAAGTTAWTGGAATATTTAATGGGGGGGTCAGAACTTTGGGACTTTATCTACAGTATTTATTATTCCCCCTCAATCAAAATTTTCACTAAATTTTAAGACAAATCTTACAGACTTTGAGAACTATTCCAATGCTCCCATGTAAGGATTGAAGGGCAGATAAACGACATCTCAAATTTGCTTAATTACACCAAATAAAATAAATTAAAAGGAAACTATTTCTTAGGTGAATTAAAGATCTTTCTACAACAGTACATTAAAATATTGAACAATAAAATATCAACATATAACATATCAATATAATATCCAAATATCATATCAATATAATATCAAATAATATCAACAATGGCTACATAAAATATATATTAATGAGTAGTGCTATTTAAATTATGGTTGGGAAGAGAAACGAGAGGGGTGTAAGTAGAGAGACATGCCCAGTATTCTCGCAACATTCCTACCTGTGGAAGAGGAGGAATCAGAGGGTGGATCTGCCTGAAGCCATATAAGAAGAGCACTGAGCCAAGGAGCTGCAGCAAGCTCTAGTGTGCAAAGAGCAAAGCAAAACAAAAGCAAAACCTGCCTTCCAGAGCCTCAGGCAGAGGGCGGCATTGGCATGAACTTGACCTAGCACAGTAAGACTCCCTAATTTAGAGTCCTAGAGAAAGGTCCAATAGCAAATCTCTGATGTTTGAACCAGTTAATTTTCTGATTTATTACCTAGGTGATACCTATTTAAAAAATGATTTATTAACTACAAGAGTGCTTGCCCAGCATGTAACAGATTCTACTGATAGCAGCCCACATAGACAGGTGTCGTGTCGCACATGTAATCTTAGCACTCAGAAGATGAAGAAGACAGGATCAGACTTCAAGTTTATGTTCAGTTACATTGTGAGTCCAAGACAAACCTAGGCTATGTGAGACCCTGCCATTGCTCCACAGATGAGCAAAAACATAAATTGGCCAAAAAAATGAAATTTTGGTCAAAATGGTTGACCATACTAGACTATAAAAGGGTCCTCTCTCACTTTAAGCATACATCCATGCCCAGCACTTTATTTATAAGTGAGATTTACACTAACAAAAGAAATTTCCCAACATGCTAGGAGATGAGAGGTGGAGCTTTGCTGRTGGAGTGATTGGGAGAAACTGGGACACAGGGTTTCAGATGCCACGGGAACCCTAAGACGATGTATATTTTATCATACGCACTAGATAACGGACTATAACCAAAGCCAGAAAGGGTGAGATACTCCTGCTCAGTTTGACAAGTGAAGGGACCTTGGCATGATTACAGCGACATCTGCTATATCAAGAGGGAAGAGAGAGCAGAATGGTGAATATTTGGGAAACCACAAGAGGCTTCTCCAGTTCTGGAAAATATCTGATGGTTCTATTGTTTCTGCATTGTTACAGAACAAATTGTTACAAGTTTAATTGCTTAAAACAACATTTATGATCTTACAATTCCCTTCATTGAGACTCCATCCTCAGTCTCTCCACGCTATAGCGAAGCACTGACAAGACTATATCCATTCTGTAAGCTTGGGAGGAGGAGAGTTCCATTGCCTTTGTAAGCAGTGTGTGCACTCCTTGGCTCATTCTCCCTTTTTGTCTTCAGAGCCACCCACAGTAAGGACAGTTCTATTAGACTTCTCCAGTTCTCCAAATACAACTTGCAGATCTTCTCTGGCCTAACAGGATTTGTACAATAATATTAAAACCGTTTGCACATCCCAGGATAAGCACTCCTTCTTAGCCTTAATGACAAGTCATGTAAAGGACCATATTCGGATTTTAGAGGTTAAGATACAGACATCCTTGGGTGACCATCCTTCTAATAGTTAAAATACTTAGAAATTATCTAAATAGGTATAGATTTTCATATGTAAGAAAATCATAACACAGATATAGTAAAGGGACCCATAGGATAGTAAGGTCCATCTAACATAACCTAGCTTAACACAAATGTAAATGATAACACAGGTGTCTGCATAGATGGTGGAGCATGTTTATATACTCTGAAACACTAGTTAAAATACTACAGAGATGTGAGTTCAAAAACGAAATAGCTAAAATGGGTACAAAATATCAAAGTAACTTGAAAAAGAGTAAAAAGAAAAGGCTTGTGAACCACAAAATACAAGTAAATGAAAATAAATAATAAAATGATAGACTATAATTCAACTGTTAAGAATTACGATAAATGTGGGTGACCTAAAACAAAAGACTGAGGTCTTTTTTTTTTTNTGGAGTGATTGGGAGAAACTGGGACACAGGGTTTCAGATGCCACGGGAACCCTAAGACGATGTATATTTTATCATACGCACTAGATAACGGACTATAACCAAAGCCAGAAAGGGTGAGATACTCCTGCTCAGTTTGACAAGTGAAGGGACCTTGGCATGATTACAGCGACATCTGCTATATCAAGAGGGAAGAGAGAGCAGAATGGTGAATATTTGGGAAACCACAAGAGGCTTCTCCAGTTCTGGAAAATATCTGATGGTTCTATTGTTTCTGCATTGTTACAGAACAAATTGTTACAAGTTTAATTGCTTAAAACAACATTTATGATCTTACAATTCCCTTCATTGAGACTCCATCCTCAGTCTCTCCACGCTATAGCGAAGCACTGACAAGACTATATCCATTCTGTAAGCTTGGGAGGAGGAGAGTTCCATTGCCTTTGTAAGCAGTGTGTGCACTCCTTGGCTCATTCTCCCTTTTTGTCTTCAGAGCCACCCACAGTAAGGACAGTTCTATTAGACTTCTCCAGTTCTCCAAATACAACTTGCAGATCTTCTCTGGCCTAACAGGATTTGTACAATAATATTAAAACCGTTTGCACATCCCAGGATAAGCACTCCTTCTTAGCCTTAATGACAAGTCATGTAAAGGACCATATTCGGATTTTAGAGGTTAAGATACAGACATCCTTGGGTGACCATCCTTCTAATAGTTAAAATACTTAGAAATTATCTAAATAGGTATAGATTTTCATATGTAAGAAAATCATAACACAGATATAGTAAAGGGACCCATAGGATAGTAAGGTCCATCTAACATAACCTAGCTTAACACAAATGTAAATGATAACACAGGTGTCTGCATAGATGGTGGAGCATGTTTATATACTCTGAAACACTAGTTAAAATACTACAGAGATGTGAGTTCAAAAACGAAATAGCTAAAATGGGTACAAAATATCAAAGTAACTTGAAAAAGAGTAAAAAGAAAAGGCTTGTGAACCACAAAATACAAGTAAATGAAAATAAATAATAAAATGATAGACTATAATTCAACTGTTAAGAATTACGATAAATGTGGGTGACCTAAAACAAAAGACTGAGGTCTTTTTTTTTTTCACAATAGATCGGAGAATATAAACTAACTACATGTAATTTAAAGGGAATCACTTCAGAGAGAGTAAATTCAGTTAAAGGTACACGGTGTTTAAAGATATCTTAAACAGAAATACATCGAAAGAGTTGAAGTGGCTATAACATTGAGGAAGTAAGTTTACAGCAAAATAAATTAGCAAGACAACAAATGTTTACCATTTATAGTCAACTCAAGAGGAAGACCATTTGTCGTAAGTGGTCAGCATTCTAGGAACACAGGGCAACCGCAGTGCTGAGGTACACACCCAGCAGCAAGGCATCAAAACACATGGAACATTTACCCCCCAAAACTGAGACAGAACTAGTGTGAGAGGCAGGTAAAGCCACAGTGATATTAGAAACTTCTGTATTCTTCTCTCCTAATCAGATGACATCTCTAGTCCCATCTACACTCAACACCAATTACACTAGACATCTGAAGAAGAAATAACATCAGGTAAACACAAATTTCCAAAAAATAAAAGAGTAAGAAATGTCCCCCATTCCATTTTTATGAAAAGGTCACTATTTTAGACTGAAATTATACAAAGAGTAACAGAAAAGCAAGAACCAGAACATAAAAACAAAATATAACTTTTGAACCTGCACAGAATTTCTTCAACAAAATAGTAATAAGTCAACTGCCAATATGTAAAAACAATACTACAAACATGAGGGTTTTGTTCTAGTAATACAAAGCTGATTAAATTCTCTGATATCAATCAAAGCAAACTGCTGAATTTATCATTTATAGAAGAAAATCATATGATCATATCAACCGGTGCAAAAACAACATTTGACAAAGTTCAACAACTAATCATAAAATAGCAAATTAAATTCTCAGGAGCAAAATCAGAAAGTTTTAACATAAATCTAATCAGCACATGGAAAAGATTCTATACCTGAGCTAAGAATGGAAGCGTGTATGGCAAGTTGCAGTTAAAAAACCTGAGAGTAAGAAAAAGAAACAAAGGTTATTTGTCTTACAAAATAAGACACAGTTTTCCCTCAGCACCATGGTTAACTCATGGGAAATTTTCAAAGCACCCATGAAAAAGCTCCAAAGAGTGACTTTTGCATATCAAAACAAACATTCAGAACATAAAACACACAGCAATTGATCATATTTACACTACTATCAGGAAATGACTTAAAGTGCAATTAATTTTAAAACATTCACAATGCATTAAAATAATTACTTAATAATCTAAAAATATCATAGGGAATATTTTTCCATTGATAACTGTAGAACATTGCTTAAGAAAATAAGAACAAATAGATCTGCAGTGCCCATGGATGGGATTTACTGTTGATAATGCATTCATTAACTTCATACTGAGCTAAAGAGTCAAGACAATCCTAACCAGAAGGCTCTTTACGGATACCAGATAGCTGATCATTAAATGCATGGAAAATACAAATGCCAAGAACATTTTTGGAAAGAAAAATACCATTACAGAATGCAAAATATGTGAGTTCCATAATACACAATAACACTGAATACATCCAGGCTGTGTGGTTGGAGGTTAAAATTCATAGAAAACAGAGCAAAGGGTGTAGAAACAGAGGTATGTATATGTGTATTTAACTTACAAAATATAAAATCTAACAATGACTAGGAATAATCTTTTGAAAAGTTGGACATCTCTGTAGGAAGTGGGACAGGGAGAAGAAGGGACCTTGAGCCTTGTGCTGTCTACAGTAATGACCTGAAGTGGAACGGAAACCTGAGTGTAAACACTAAAGTGTAACACTTTCAAGAGAACATGTCCCCGATTTGGGCTTTTTAGTAATTTTTAAATTGGACATAAAATGCATGTGTGTTTTAAATGATACATTGTACTTCATTAAAATTGGAAACTTTTAGCTTTTTGGAAGATACCATTAAGATAGTTAAAAGTTACACAATAAGAGAAAATATTTTCAAAGACATCTTTAATAAAAGACTTGATTTCTAATTATATTAAAAAGCTTGAATAAAACCAATGAAACTTAAGAAAAAAGCATGACATCTGAATGAAAATTTTACCAAAAACAAGCATACAGAAGATAAAAAAAAAAACATAAACAATGTCCCAACATCAGTAGTCATTACAGAAATACAAACCAAAATTCAATAAATTAAATATTACTAGAATTGCCAAAAATGAAAATAACAGGTTTTTTTTTAATCTGACAATGTAAAATAAATTTTAAAACAGTTTGATGCAGTGTAACCCAACCTGAAATTCCCCACTGGTAAAGAGAAGGTAAAGGCCTTTCAGAAAACTCTGAAAGCTTCTCACAGAGTAAGACATTCTCTACTGCATGCCCTTAAGATATGAAAACATACCCCCTCACCATTTCAGAGTGTGTGAAACCACTTTATTTATGTTAACCAAGTATTGGTAACAAAACAGATAAATGGGAACTGTAGTAGTTGACACTGTGGAATACTACCCAGGGATGGAAAACATGGAACCAATATACAAAGCATAATGCTTCCATCACAGGCAGTACAAAGCACAGTATTCCGTTAGATAGACCTTTGGCCTCGCTTTCGTTTTTTTAACAAAGCATATTTTGTCTATTATTCGTGTGTCTGTGTGTGTGTGTGTGTGTGTCTGTGTGTGTGTGTGTGTGTGTCAGGTACAGGGGTGCACGTGTCACCTGTGGAGGTCAGAAGACAATCCCATGGGGGTCCTGATCACCTTCCACCTTTACGCAGGCTCCAGGGATAGATCTCAGTGGGAAACGGTTTCTACCTGCTGCACCATCACACTGGTCTCAGTTCGTCCTCTTCTCATGGCATGTTAACAAAGAGAATTTCTGCTTCTGCTTGGGTTCACAGGGAAGAGTGCCTCAACAGCTTCAACCCACCCACACTTAGTCTGAAGCCTCCCTTACTCCACGTGGCGTTTGAAAGGAAATTGTACTTAAGACTGTGAAGTTTTGTCAAAACATAAGACATAAAATAATAGGAAGATCCTGAAAGCTAAGCCGGACTGGGAAGAGTGTAGACGATAAAGAAGGTACTGACAAAAAAACAAGTAAAATGAAAAGAGAGGCCAAGAGGGGAAACAGAAGAAAGGAACAGTGTGGCTGCTGGTGTTCTCTTGCTAATTGTGTTACCCAAAAAACCTGTTTGCAGCGTCCTGCATGCAGGCCAAAGGAAGCCTGGCCCCAGCTGGATTTCATTGACAATCAAGAATTGCCGTACAGCCAATGGGTGGACAAAGGAGGAAAGCGCATCACCACAACCCGGGAGAGAAGTAACAAATTCAGAACTGCAGAGTGGAGGTCATCCGGAATGGAAAGGGAAAGCGGCCCAGAGGGGCTGCCCAGAAGGGTCTTGGGCAGCAAAGACCAATGGGCCTCACGGAAGGTAACAGGGCAGTGAAGTTRAAAGTAAACTTAGAAGGTCTTGACCCAGGAGTACCGGAAGGAAGGGTATGCTAGCCGCAGGGAGGCTTGGAAGTGCCCAGCCACTGAGGAAGTAAGGCATGTTAAAAATAAGCTAATGTGTGTGTCTTTCATTTGTGAATGCAAAAATAGCTCCTGGGAAGATGCAGGAGTGTGACCACTCACCGCAACTGAGAGAAATGGTTACATTCGGTGGAGAGCCATTGCTGGCTTCCCTTGCAGCACAGGCTCAGGTTCCAGCAGTGGAACATGAGGCCAATGCCTGTTTGGAAGACTTGGGGGACAGTGGGTTTCGATCCACATTCTTTGTGTTCAACACATACTTTGAATGATCCACAGAACCCAATGAAAACTCTGGGAAATAAAAGCAAGTCTTCAAACATAGCTCTAGAGGAGCGGGGTAGAAAGAAGCCCCTTCACTCCAGGGCCAGACACAGCCTCCTACACACCCATTAACAGTGTCTCATAACTTCTGCCCGCCCACCCCAGAACTGCTGAGGGTCAAGTCCACCTTGGCAGGCAGTATACAAATGTCAGCCCCACCTGTTGTTGTCCTAAGCAACCACACCACATCAGGGTTGGCCTGGTCCTATCATTCAATATTGGAATCAGTTGTCACAGTGGAAAATGGTGATACTTAGAATGAATCAATAGGAAAATGTACAGAAAACAAACAAACAAAATGAAAATGAAGCTGGGAATGTGGATATGTTTAAATACACACACAGCTTTCTGTGCAGTCTGAATTACAGGCTTATCTATTGCACCAGTCTCTGAACACCATGAGGTATCGGTTCAAACGCTCATCCTACCACCCAGGCCTTATTTTTAACTGCCAACAGTCAGGCATGGTGAGCACTGGCTGCTTTTGCCAGCACATTTCAGTACTTAATGTTCATCGGACTAGAACGAAGCATCCTCCTGGAGCCAGCTGCTCTGCTGGCTCCTGGCCTTGTTTTCGGCTGCTATTAAAGGATAAGTCTGTGCTTAGCGTCAGAAGAGTGTCTCTCTCCTGAAGGGCTAAAGGCCAGCACATTCAATAGCAATAGTCTGAGATTGGCGTCGTGTCAGCAGCTCTCCCTCTGCATCCTGTAGACTTACATCCGGATAGACTGAGAATAGAATCATGAATACTTCCATCTTCAAATGAACATTTTTGTTAGATTTCCCCTCTGTTGCCACCAAAACTAATTTTTCTAAGGGTATGCATAGCCTTTATCTTAAAGAAAATATATTGAGTGCAGATCTCAAAACGCAAAATGGTTCAAAATCCTGAATCATCGTTTAACTCTAGCTGCTAGGGCTTAGCTGCTCTTACTGGAATCTTGTGTGGGGTAAACACATAGCTGGGAGGTGAAAAGCTTGGGCAGGCTTCACAGATGCGTGGCTTAGGGACGGACTGAGGTGTGCTAGCATCTTAAAGGGTTGGCATGGACGCAGGTTCAGCGTCAGCTCAAGCAGTGCCTGTTCACACATACCATCTCATCCTCCAGGAGGAAGGAATGGCCTGAGAGGGCTGTCACCATGCCAGTGGAGGATCGAGCCGCCTCCAGCTTTGCACTCCTGGCCGAGGGCTAAGCCTGAGAATGCGAACAGAAAGGCAGAGCTGGGGGTGTGCAACCCTCAGGCCACCCTCATSCTTCCTGGCTCAGGACCACAACAAAGGATTCTTAGGAGACATCACCCACATTTTTTCAGCCCTGCGATAGAAATAGGTGAAAAGTTCTTCATTTTCAATGCAAGTCACCCAAAGCCTAAGGATTTTCTCCATAAGCATGCAGCTACCTAATTCAGAGTCGACTTGCCAGTTTCCTCCAAAATTAATTCATTTCTTTGTGTTCATGAAGGTCTGGTTACCTGACAGGCACCATCCTCGGGCCACAGAATTTTCATGCTGGGGTCAAAGTACAACTTTGGCTGAAGAACCTTTTTGAACGGTCATTAAAGTAAACTGCGAATATTATTTCTATGTCTGCCTCTTCATGGAAGCCATGCAGTGCTTCCGTGTTCATCCCTTGGACTGCCCCAGTGGACTGCCCCAGTCCCCGACATGAAAGCTGACTGCCACACCCAGGTCTCTCTGGCTGCCCTCTCACGGTGTCTCCCTCGCCACCACTCTGGCACTTCCTGACTGTTCTCTGGCCGAGCCACACGGCTCTGGTATGGGAGCTCTGCACCCTTCAGTCCCTCCATCTGGAAAGCACTTCGAAACAGCCCATGGCTTGTTCCCCCATCACTGCCAAATGTCAGATCCTTAGTGAGGCTTTCCCTCATGTCCCCACTGTGAGACCACAGCTCTGGTCACATGCCCAGCACGTCACAGGCCCAGCATGTCTCTCTGCTCTCCTTGTGCCCTTATGTGTTCAAGCTTTGCATTGGCTTTTGTGATTCTTRTCTCTACCCTTCACTCCGGGACGGGAGATCCAATCTCCATAGATTCTGCTTCCTGCTTTCTCCTGTACATATGCAGCAGTATCTGGCATGATGCATGCCACTTGGACACGGGGTAATATGTACGAATACACCTAATGTGTCTGGCATACAGTAGGCACTGAGAGGCACCAATTATTACTTAGAATTGATGAGACTGAAAGCATCCAAGATGATGGTTCTTGGTGGAGATCTAAGTTGCTGGGGGCGGGGGGGGGGGGAGAATCCCTGTATAAATTTTGCAGCATTTCTGTAATATAGTTTTCTTAACTTATTTTTACTGGTGAGGCAAATAAGTATATCTGGCTCTTATTAGTAGCACACAAAAATGTGCCTCAAGATATCTTCAACATGTTTTTCTTTCCTCTCTCCCATAGCAAAACCTACCAAGACTGACAACTATTTGCCAGTGTTCCAGGGTCATATGTTAACTCCTTCCCTTTCTTCTTTCTTTAGTATCTAAACATCAAACGTTGTTTTTCCTTGTTTTGATTATGATCATCCTGACTCCTATAGAAGACATGCTATTTTAACTCACAAACTCAGTTGTGAAAAAAATACAGCTTTACTTTCTATACCAAATCCTCAATGTAAGGCACTATTTTTTCTGATGGAAGGATAATGGCGTGTCTGTCGGGTGTTCGCGTGCTAGACACTATTCTAAGAGCATGAACCCCTTAGGTCTTAGAAACATTCCACGAGATGCATATTCAAGACATATGGAGAAAGCGGGGTGCACAGAGGTGAAACGTCTTTACGAAGGCCATGCTGTAACAGATACAAAGCTCATTCTCAGATTATTTCCTCTAGTTACCACAGACATCCTGGCTGCGGCTCTTTTAAAGCTGTTAGAATAACATGAGTCTCAATTTCCCCCGACTCTGTAGTCATCTGCCCGTCATGGGTGCTCCTTACCCACAGGACACGATTGTTCCGTCTCTCCTGTCACTGTGGTCACAGCATCCTGACCTTGGAGGATCTACCAAATACCAAAGTAGCAATGTCAAAGAGACTGACAGCAGCAGAGAGGTATAGACTACTCCAGAAATGGTACGTGGAGACACAGGAGCAGCAGATCTTTCTGGAACTCTCCCATACCCTGGGCCTTACATCTTTCTCAATGGGGTGGAATTAAAAATTTCTGTATTCACAATTTCTAAAACTAAGGCCTTTTCAGCTCCAAGATGCTATTATTCCAAATAAAAAATGACCACATCTAGTAACACAATAATTAACTCATAATTTTACTAATAGTTGTTTAGAACAAAAGGCCAACCCTGACTTGATTAACAGGTTTATTTTAGCACACGGAAGTCAGGGCCTTCTGTCAGTGATTAGTGTCTCTGTTCTGCTCCAAGAAGGAAATGGGAGAGTCTGGCTTTCTCACTACAGAGCACACAACTTGTCCCAAAGCAAGCTGGTAGCAGCACTGGAGGTTAACTGTGTCTTCATTCCCAGGGCCTGCATGATCATGATAACCGAGTCCCCCAGGCTTCCTAAGTATGAGGGAGGGGCCATACAGTGTCTAAAATGAGACTGGCAGATATCACTGAAGAGAAAGTGCCTGAAATATAGTTCTGGTCTATAAAAGTGTTTCCCCATCTATGGCCACAAACTAATCTTTAGATTTGTKTATTTATTTATCTATTTAATTTATGTATGTATGTGTTGTGTGTGTGTGCTTGTCTACATGACTTTATGTTCACCACCTGTGTGCAGGAACATGTCAAGGCCAGAAGAGGGCATTTAATCCTCAGAAACTGGAGCTGCAGGCAGTTGTGAGCTGCCACGTGGGCCGTGAGACCAAGTCCGGGTCCTCAACAAAAGCAGGAAGCGCTCCTAACCCTTGAGGCATCTCTCCGGCCCCAAACTACTTCTTTAAAATATATGTACATTGTATATCAGCAGATAACAGAATTTAAAATGTATATATTTAAAGTATAATAAAGTGAACATCAAGAAAAATACATTTAAAAAGACACACAAAATCAACAGATGTAGAATTGCAATTTCAATAAACTTAATCGAAATAAAGGGCAAGATGATGTGGAAGTTACATAGAGAGAGCATCAAACTGAGACCTTAGTAGACCAGAATGGAGATTTGCTGAGCGTGCACACACTCTTCCTCATCCGCTATCATAAAAGCAAACACCGTGAGGAAGCACCAGTCCTCCGCAGCACTGGGTTGTCTCACACCCTCTGAGGAGCACACGAATGTCAGCTGCTAAGCTGGCTCTTTAGCTGTTAACCTGCTAGGCGGGGTTGGTGATGACGCTACTTATAGGGGGTAGCACACATCAATGACTGTTTCCTTAACACATTATACACAAGCCTGTCTCTCTGCATAACTCAGTTTCCATCTGACATAAGGTAAGTAATGCTAAATTTTCAAAATTTTTCTTTAGTCCTTATCAGTCAATAGTTTAAAAAAAGGCCTCATGTAATGTTATACCTCAATTCATCTTGTATTTCAAGTGTTGGAGGAGTGGTGGTATCTACAGATTTTAGGTGTGCATCTTTTAACAGAAAGAGAAATCACAGACATACTGAAGCCTGTAGGGGACTTGAAGATGTGTCTTGTGGATGTACAATGCCAACATCATCAAGCATCTCATCAATAATCTTGTCGCATTATCATGGGACAATCTAAAGAAATTGATTTTCCAAGCTTCTCTCAATTTTGCCTATTATCAAGAGATATAGGTTCTTTCCTTGCGTCTATGTATCTAGATAATTGAATTCCTCAAAAATGTGTGTGCGTGTGTTTGTATGTTTGTGTATGTGCATGTGTGTGTATGTGTGTGTGCGTGTGCGTGTGTGTGTGTGTGTGTGTGTGTGTGTGTGTGTGTAAGCCTATACTATCCAGTTCATAGCTTTCAGATTCTGAGATAACACTGATTTATCTGGCAGAAAATCCAAGTCTCTGCTTTGGGTTAGTTATGGTTTGTGTCGTCCCAAGGATTCTCGTGGTGGAGGCTTGTCCCTGGAGTGGCAGTGCTGAGTCTGACTCAGGGCATTGGTGGCCCTCTCCTGGCTCCCCATCTAGTTCACATGAAGCTSGGTTATCAGACAAAAGCAAACCTAAACACAGAATCCCTCTTTGCACTGCTGTCTTACCTTGCTTTCCCTCTGCATGTGCGCCAGCCATGATGACATCTACTTCAGGCCTTCACCAAGGACCAAACRACTGAAGCCGCCCGACCTCAGGATTTCGGCTTCCATGTCTGGGACCTAAACGGGGCATGTTTCTTTGCACATTGTCCAGTCTGGGCCATTCTGCTGCAGGGAAAATGGACCAACACGGCTTCTTCCCTGCTTCAAACATTCTAAACGGAACATGTCTCATCAYGACTCAACACACAGAGCACACCTMTGAGCAGCTTCTGTACCTGCATCATATCACGCGATCAAGACCGCRGTGTGGGGCGCAGCACACAAACCCGTATATAACCTGCGATTTTTACCATGCTACTGAGCAAACTATCTCCTTGACTCACATTTTTCTCCAAGGGGGAATGCCTCTGTGGAGGAGCGCATTGACATCAGTCTGACAAGCGCCATTCCAGACTGCTTTCCTGAGCTTGCAGATGCACCAYTGGAGGACGTTCCTATAAAAGTTAAGCTGCGAAGTGTAGTAGCAGACAGCGATCAAGTGCTTGGAATCCCAGCAATGCACATGTGCAGTGGGAATTCCTATGTATTCACACGTTAGTTCATTACAAGCAGTTTGTAAACTGGTGTCATTGGGCGAGGGAGGCTTTGCCTACCAGAACACAGGGGAGTCAGCTTTTGCTCCAGCCTCTCAGCTCACAGACCCTCCCCTGCTCTTCTGTCCACCTCTCCCTCTCCTTCGCCATGCCCTGCCCCTCACGTATTTCCTTCCATGTGTCCTCCTAACMAGCATGCATTTGATATGTATTCTCTTCTTGAGTATATTCTGAGAATACAGGCCAGGTCCCCATTTGATTATCAACAGATGTCCAATGCCACAAACATTAAAGGTGTCAGTATTCATCCAAGTTTTCTTTGTTTAGTCAGCCACAAAAAGGGCTTACAGCTTTGCTTTAAAAAAAATACAAAATAATATTTTCAGACCCGTTGAATGGGAAAGGTGGAAAATGCTTCCTTCCTTTGATCAAACAGCCGGGCTCATTTTTAGCGAGTCCTTAGATCCTGGGCTGTTATGAGAAAGAGAAAGAAAGGGATAAAGGGAAAGTGGAGAGAGATAGGGTGAGAAAGCAGAGAGGGATGAAGGAGGCCAAGATGAACCCAGAGTACAAACAGGAGGTTTCCGAGACCCTGACGCTGGCCCTGCCTACAGTGCTCCTGAAGTTGTCTTTGCAGGTTTCCCCTCAGCCCATTCTGACTTGATGAACTTGCATCCCTGATGGGCATTTTCTCTCCCTCCCCCTCTCCCCCTCGCTCCCCCTCGCTTGCTCTCCCCTTCTCTCTCTCCCTCTCCCTCTCTCTTCCCTCTCCCTCTCCCCCTCTTCCTCCCTCACCCTCTCCCCCTCCTCCCCCTTACCCTCTCCTCCTTCACCCTCTCCCTTCCCTCTCCCTCTCCATTGCCTCTCCCTCTCCCTTCCTTCTCTCTCTGTCTCTC
>BDUI01004449.1:33407-47729 GCA_002335545.1 Apodemus speciosus
GCCACTGCGTGTGACAGCCTGAGTTTGATTCCCAGGACCCACATGATGGAAGGAGAGACACAGCTCTCACAAGTTCTCCAATGGTTTCCATACTCCTTCTGTGGATATACACAAATAAATTTTTTTTAAAACCTGGGGGTGAAATGGTTCTAAGAAAATCTCAGAGCTATAGTTTTGGTTTCACAGAGAGGCTTTTTACTATATAACTTGATTTCTGTTGAATAAATTCATAGCCATTTTAAAATATTATGTACACAATTTTGTTTAATATTTTATGAACATTGCAAGTTGCCCTTAACACATTTGCATTACCCTCCTAGGAGGCTGTTTATCAGTAGTCTTAAAATGTTTGTATTTTTTATTTATTCTGCTTTTTGTTTTTGAGACWGTGCCTCTCTAGCTATGGTTGTCTGGAAATTGCTATGCAAATGAGGTTGGCCTTGAACTCATAGAGATCTGCCTGCCTCTGGTTCCTGRGTGCTATGGTTAAGGGTGTGTGCCACTATGCCTGGCCTATTCTTTCGAGAGCCTCTCCTGAAGTAATACAGAGGGTTGGGTATATAGCTTGCATGGTAGAGCACTTTCCTATCATGTACAGAGCCCTAGGTTCAACTCCCAGCACTGCATACATTTTGTGTGCTGGGGTTCTTTCTAAAGTAATACAGACATTAAACACACATTTGTCATTTTCTTTGTCATTTTCATTTTAATTTTAAAAATTAGGAATAGTTCAAGCATTTGGTAAGAATAAAAAGAAACTTATACCAAACAAAAAGCGAGTCTTTCTCTACCCTACCCCCATCTTCATGTCTCATAGACATTTGTTCTGAAGCCTGGCTCTTCCCTAGTGCTGGACATTTGTTTTCCACTGCTGTCTGCTATAAATAGAGACTATCACAGAGTTCCTAATCTATTAAAATATTCGAAGAATTCTCTCTTAGTTGCATTCCCTCTGAACCACTTYGATTCTTCAAGTATATTAATAATGCCTAGTAATAGTTCATTCAGTAAAACTGGATTAGTTGTACATTCTTCAAGCCCAGTTTCTGTTGCATTGCATAAATAGTAAAACTAAAGATAGTACAATTCACTTTCACTTACTTGTTTTGGCTTTTTGAGATGAAGTCTCACATTGGCCTCTGTTTATTATATCTCAGATATAGACTGAGATCACCATGGTGGTGCAGACATGCAGTGGGGCCCGGAGGAGATTGCTTGGGCTTATGTCCCTTTGTATGTAATAGTGATTGAAAAGCCTGCAGTTTATGGCATGTGGCATGCTCACAGTTCTGTTTGGAACAGTTTCCCCATCGGTATGCTTAGACTGCTTTGAGACAGCCTTCCTGTTAATAGAGCCCAGTTGGCAAGGGATGAGTGCACTGGGTCTGCCCCGAGCCGTTCCTCTGCCTCCAGTTGCCTCAGATGCTGGTGCAATTTCCTTTCCTGATAGTCCTATGGGACCTCAGCCCTTTTGGGCAGTATTCCAGTCTGTCCCACTGCCTGCCTGCCCTGAAACAGGTCACAGTCTTGACCCAGTCTCTGACTGTATATCCCTTGCTACATCCATATTCTGAGCCAGCCACTGGCTTCTTGTCTCATTCCTACTTCTGTCTGTCTCCTCTTGCTCTGCCCTGCTGTTGTGTCATTGCCCAGGCCCTCGGGAAGGTGCAGTCCCTGAGGCACCTTCTTGCAGAGGCTTGTTTTGGCCCCCACCCTGATAAGGAGTTGGAAAACATATTCAGAGGTAGATTGGGTAATGCCATTCCCTGATACAGCAGCTAGTCCCATGCCCACTTAGCTCATTTATCCCAATGTTTCTGTCGGATCAGGCCAAAGGTGAAGTTTTGCTCATGAAACCTAGAACTTATATGGGCTGCACTTGCAAATGCTAATAAGTTGTATCATTTGGGGTAAAACTCATATCCCTCTTGTCACAGGTCTTCTGGTTAGACGTTATTTCTGTTGTAGACCTGTATATATTTATTTTGGCTTATTTTTGGAACTAAGCCCTTCATGCTCTGACWTCTGCCTGCTTGTTGTGACTTTATATGGTAGATTGTAACTTTTAATTTAAGTACATCAGGTGTAATACAAAAATATAAAACCTGGGCTGGGGATGCAGCACAATTGGTAGAGTGCTTGCCTGCTCTTACAATCCCTACCACTTCATAAACCAGAGGTGGTGGCTTCTGCCTGAGGACCTCGGATTTGGAAAGTAGAGATGGGAAGACCAGAAGTTTAAGGTCATCCTCAATTACATTGCAAATCCAAGGCCAGTCCAAGTAATAGAAGACCCTGTCTCCAAAAAAAAAAGGGGTGGGGTGGGGTGAGGTTTCTCCCGTGGACACGGTAGAATTCTGTAGAATTCTGCCTCTTAATCTGGGTACCAGGACTTAGTATTTTATAACACTTCATTTACCTTTATACTAATGACTCCTTTGTCTTTCTCTTTTGTTTTTGTTTGTTTTGTCTTGAGAAAGGATCTCAAGTATTCTAGGCTGACCTTGAACTCATTCTACATCAGAGTTTGACTTTGAACTCTGATTCTCCGGTCTCCATGTCACTTGTCCTCATCCAGAGTCCCTGCCCCATGGTCTGTGAATCCTGCCTATTCTTAGCACACTGTTACCTSGAATCCTCCCATTCTGCTGTGCTATTTCCTTAGATGCTGGGTCTCGATTACTCACTGTTCAAAGCTCAGGTGTCAGCATCCCGATGGGCGTGGCCTGCCTCTGACGTACTACTTCCCTGTATTTTTGTATTATTTACTGGGAGCTTTAGGAGGACATACCTGAGTCACCAGTCTCCTTGACACCCCGAGTATGTTTCTCACAGCAGACTCTGGCGTTTGCTTGTCACAGTTCGTCTGAAATGTTTGGTCACCTTTTACTTTTTTCCATCTTCCCTCCCCTTTACCATCCACATATCCTCCTAACTGGATGCCTTCTTCATTATTCTTACCCTTTTTAGATTTCCTCAAAACCTACCAGGCCTTTCGAAGTCTTCATGCACCTCCCTGCCTGCCTTGTCTTATACCCGGACACCAGGCCAATGGCTGTCGGAGCATCACGCTTCTACTCCAGAATTTAGGCCTCAGCCGCCCAGTCATTATTTTATTCTAGAAAGCATCCCTATGCCAGGCCTTTGCCATTTTGAGTTCTCAATTGTTCATCTGTAGGATCTGATCCATTCTAAAGTAGATTTGTGCTGTGCTTCTCAGCTTACATTACCTGCTCTTAATGCTTTGTGGCTTCTTCCTCCAAGGGCATTGGTTTGCCTTATTGTGCCTTTTTTTTTTTTTTTTTTTTTTGAAACAGGGTTTCTCTGTGTAGTCCTGGCTATATGGATACTCAATCTGTAGACCTTGTTGGCTGGCCTTGAACTCAGAGATCTGCCTCTTGAGTGCTGGGATTAAAGGCATGAGCCACCACCTCTAGCTATGTGCTTGCTTTTTAAAAGGCTCTCCTATGCCTTACTGATTGACGTTCATTCATCCAGTCAGTTACACATTCCTCATGTGTGCTGCAAAAGGAAGAGTCTCAGAATTAAGAAAGGCTTAATGCCCTTGAGAAATTCCCAAGACAGACAGGACAAAAAGGGCAAACTGGCATTACTAGAGCCTCCTTAACAAGAGTGGAAAGGATGGACTGGGGTGGCTGGGCAACTTTAGGTTCTGTACTTAACCTTACTTCTATGCCTTGCTTTCTACATGTGTGAAATGAGTAGAATATGTAATTTTATAAGAATAAACGTGTCACAAGAAAGTGAGCTGAAAGTTCTTTTGCAAGCTATTGTGATGTTTCCCTGAAGGCCTCTTGAGTCTGGCACCTTCTTGAGGTAGACATTACACAATGCATGCCACCTAGTAAGGGAGCAGCAAGTGTTAGCTGTAAATACTTTTGTTAACTCTGTTTGGGTTCTGCGGCCACTGAGGGATGACAGGAAAAGAGCTCAGTCAGGAAGCATAGTGTGAGCACAGACACATGAGCTGCAGGCATGCTGTTTTCAGCAGTGCAGTGGTGGTCTAAGTGGAGGGCAGTGTGGGCACGTGAGAGGTGAGGAGACAACGCACAGATGGTGAGGGTTGGAGTTTGATTGACGAGATGGGACTTGAGAAGTCTGTCTGGTCAGTCGGTCTGTCTACCTACCTACCTATCTATCTATCTATCTATCTATCTATCTATCTATCTATCTATCTATCTATCTATCTATCTCTTTATAGGCTGGCCTTGAACTCAGAGATTTGCTTGCTTCTGCCTCTCAAATGCTGGGACTACAGGTGTGCACCACCAGCACCACCGCACTACAGCCCGGCTTAGTTTTTGTGTTGTTTTGTTTTTTGTTTTCCAGTGCAGGGTCTCTGGAGCCCTGGCTGTCCTGGAACTCGCTCTGTAGATCAGGCTGGCCTTACCTTCCTCTGCCTCCCAGGTGCTGGGATTGAAGGTGTACTGCCACCAATGGGCTCTGGCTTTGTGGGTTTTTTTTAGGAGCCAAATTTATTTATTCATTTCTTGCATTTGAGGAACTCTTCAATGATGTTCTTGGCTTGAGATGCTTTGTCATAGTCCTTAACCACTATACAACTACAACCAACCACACAGGTTATAGTATTTCCCCATTTGATCTATCCTATAGAGGCACACCCATTCTCCTAGTTTCTTTCTTTCATTTTTTAAAAAATGATTTATTCATTTTATTTATATGAGTACAGTGTAACTGTCTTCAAACACACCAGAAGAGGGCATCAGATCCCATTACAGATGACTGTGAGCTACCATGTGGTTACTGGGAATTGAACTCAGGACCTCTAGAATAGCAGTCAGTACTCTTAACCGCTGAACCATCTCTCCAGCCCTCCCCTAGTTTCTTGCTGTCATCAAGTTTAATTAGTGTGATTTGGTGCTGAGCACAAAGGACCCCCACCAGCTTGATATACACAGGCGTTTCACAGCAGGATGCAAGCACACAAAGATGGGCCCAGTCCTCGTTGTAAGGCAGGTGAACAGTCCCAGCAGCTGTGCCTTGTTTGCCACGGCGGTAACGTACGGGTGAAGTTCAATCGTGAGTGCACTTGAGCCCCTGCTGCCACACGGCATGGCAGTAACAGGGACAAACTATGTTTTGGTTTTTGAGACAGGGTCTCAGGTAGCCCAGAATTGTTTCAGCTAAGCTGATGGTGGTCTTGAGTTCCTGGTGCTCCTGCCCTGCCTTTGGGAGTATTGACATTACAGGTGTGCACTGCAGTACCTGGCTTAGTCTTTGTGGATCAGTCACTGCCTGATTTAGAAGAGTCCTTTGGTGCTTCTGTGAAGGAGCGGGCCAAATAGAAAGAGATTGCTGAACACTGGTAACAGACGAGAGCAAGAACTGACTTCAGAGGTGGCCCTGTGGGCCTGGAGACTGGTGTAAGGACCGTGGAGCTGAGGTATCCAGCTGGACTGCGATGCCACTTATTAATAGGAAGCAGGTGGAACTGATTCTTCTTGCCTAAGGTTTCTATGCGGGCACTGGGAACGTAGCTCAGTGGTAAAGCACTTGTCTGGCAAGATCATGGGTTGTAATCCCAGGTACTAATAAAACAATTAAAATTATTTCAGATATCATCCCAGGGCTGGGTGTGGTAGCAGATATCTTGAATCCTAGAACTCAGGAATCAGAGGAAGGCAGATTGCTATGAGATCCAGGCTAACTTGGTCTACATAGTTCCAAGATTGCCTGGGCTACATAGAGAGACCCTGTGCATAAACAAACAAGTAAGACAGATTGCTTCTTCCTGATCTTCAGAGCACATTTTCKAAGACATTTTTAAGTTCACCCTATTCCTATCTTAGCCTTTTTTTCTCTCTTGGGTCTTACAGACAGTGTTCCAGACAAGCAATTACTGATTTTAGGCAATTAGGGCAGGAGGCAACTGTGTTTATTTTACTCTCTGGTGCCTCCTGGGGCAGAGAATGAGGTGATAGTCATGTATTTTCACCTTATTTGTCCGAATGAATGATTTGGAACAATAGCCTCCCAACTCTGACAACACATACATGTACGGGCCTACCAGATGCATAGAAACATGTGAAATAAAAAACTCTTTCTAGCATTTCCCCATTCTTAGCCAATTTTCCACAAACTGTTATTCAGACTTTTGGCAAGGTCAAGGAATCCTGAGCCCACTTTGGCCTTTTTTCATGGGTGTCATCTCCCTGTCTCAGGGTGACTTGGTTCTGGTTCTAGAGTCTATAACTCAGTAGTTGGGAGGAGGCCTCCCTTGGTGTCAGGACTTGGCTCCGCCTGTTCCTGTGTCTGCTCAGTTGTTTTAGCAAGTACCTGAAGTCCGGAACATCTTGTCTGTTACTCATCAGTACAGTGGGACAGCCTTACTCCAGGAATGCTGCTCTTCGTCCTCTCCCTCCAACTTCCTTCTGTCTCTGCCGTCTTCCTACCTACTATTTTGTCCATAATGATTATTCTTAGTTTGAAAAATAAATGTTCAGAATCCTTTTATTCTACTTCCTCATCTCTTTCTTATTTCTATTTTTAAGATTAACTTTCATACATATGTGACATTATACTTTGCTCCCATTCATTCTCTTTCCCCATATCCTAGCTCTCCTCCAGCTTGTTCCCCTTCTCCCCAGTTAGAATCCACTTTTTAAAGTTACATGCATCCCATTACTGTATTTCCCACCCTTCTTAAGTTCTTTTCTCTTCCTGTCACAATCCTCCTCTTCTGATTCTATCACACACATCTTCCGGGCCTTTTCTCCTCCCATGGTGACTTGTACATGTTACTACTTGAGGGTGACATTGCCTGGTGAGTAAAGGCGCTTGCTGTCAAGTCAATAGACATGCTTTACTGTGTGGAACAATTTATTGATCATCTCTGTCTGTGTGTCCCAGGAGCTAGGGAAAGGTGTAAACTTCCTTGGATTGAGTAGAGTGAAGAAGGGGGTCCTCTTGTGAAACACCATTGTGAAAATTTCTGTTATATTTAGTAAAGAGTTGATCCCATACTCATCAGAGTAACAATGAGTGCTATTGTTTTATAAACCATAACCATCATGAGACATGCACTTTGAACCGTTATAGTCAACTGATTTCTAGGTCACTTTGAAACCTGTATCGAATCCTCTAGTCTTAGTTTAAAGATACATTTTTTTGAAAGCTTTAAAAAGAAAACAGATAAGCTGAGCCTGATGGCGTAAGCTTTATCTCTTAAAATTTCATTTAACAAGGTTTTATAAGTATTATCATCCTTTAGGACATGCATAATGATTACATATAGCCCATTTTGTGTAGAGAATAGACTCATTATTAATAAAAAATATACTCTGAGCTTGATGTGAGGACTTAAAGAACTTATAGAAAAAGATTGCTGCAGTTTGATGCCAGCTTAGGCTACAGAGTGAAACCAAACAATAAACATCAATAATGTGTTTTTATTTAGAAAAAAGAAAACATACAGCTTCAAGATAGGGGTGTTACAGAGTGATAAGCTGTCGTGAGGCCCAGGGCGCTCAGCTKCATAGCTCCAAGTATCATGAGCAGTAATCGTAGAGGTTTTATAGCTCTGGACATCTTGAGCAGTAATTGCAGGTTCAGTAACTTGCTGCATTAGACATGGAGGTTAATAGATGTTATCTGTTTGTAAATCTTTTGGACCGAGGTTTTATAACATCTTCCTGGCTCTGGAAAATTCTGAAAAACATATCTGTGGCATCACAGGTTGCTAAAGGTGGTGATTTTGACTTCCGTGGTTGCCTTTCATGGGGACTAAGCCAAGTAGTTTCCTTCTGTTTGAGTTTGCATAATACCTTGCATACCAGGAAGCACTTGGCAGGTAATTGAGCATTTAGGAGTTTCATGTTGATGTGACTTGTTGAGTGATGAAGCTGGCTTATTCTATACCTTTGTTTCTTTTCRCAGGCAGCGTTTTCCTCAGTGCTATTTTTCTTGCCTTAGCGACATACCAGTCTCTGTACCCAATCACCTTGTTTGCCCCAGGACTTCTCTATCTCCTCCAGGTAAGCACTTCTGGTGCCTCGGCCCAGTAATACTCAGTACATGGCCTGGTCCCTCCTGTGTGTGGGGTGGAGGGGCGTGGCAGGAAGGGCATAGGCCACCAACGGTGTTTGGAGCTAGGGATGTACCTCAGTGGTTGGATGCTCGCATAGCACACATGAGACTCTGGTTCAATCCCTAATASCACAAAAACAAAACAAAACATTTTAAAAAATGTTTCTGGAATTGGGCCTTGAACTGAAGACATCTTACTTCTACTAGAAAAGACAGAGACTAATATGAAAAGAAGGAGACTTCAAAGTCACTAAGTTCTAACTATTGTCTGTCATTGCAAGTGTGTAGAGACAGTTCACTTAGAATATTTGTAGTTGGGATTCACTAAATACTGTATTTTGTTTCACCTAATATATATAGAACTCTTTGAGTTAATTTAAAGTTTTTATTCTTATCAGGAGCACTTGCCTTGTAAGGGTCTTACAGCGATTAAACAAAATGGGAAATTTTAAGCTGTATCTGCTATTTTCAATAAGCAGTTAATTCCATACTAATGAAAGTGATGGTAGGTATTATCCTTTTTTGAAACATGACACACTGACCAACCTTACACCATTACCCCGGCTGCACTACTTTGGAACCCAGGCCCCTTTGCAATGCCAAGAACATGGTAAGTGGCCACTCCAGCACACAGTAGTCAAAGGATACCGAGGACTGGCATTTGTGGAGAATACGCCATGTGTGAYACTCTTATGCTAAGCCCTCTGCAGACATCATCTCATCTTAACCTTAGAAACTTCATGGGATAAGTTATATTTTTAGCCATGTGGTGACCAAATAGATTTCACTTGACACATGAATTAAACCTGGAGTTTTGGGAGGTCAGTCACTCACCTAGGCCACCAAATGACCACACTGCGCTCTGCACTCAGGCAGTCTGACGCTGCTCTCCAGCTCATGAAGAATGCACTCCTCAAGCTTGGGATGTAGCTTGGTAGTAGATGCTTGCTTCGTGAAAGGTTCCAGGTTTGATACATAACTACTTCCCTAGCCTGTAAAAAAGAGCACATCAAACCAAGGGCTAGGTACTGTGTGCTGGATCCAAATGGATCCAAGTCCATCCTTAGAAGAGAGGTGATGGCTGAAAGTGTGTCGTCAGCAGCACTGGGATTCACGTTCAGGAGAGCGGTTTACAGGCCAAGTTACACTGCACACCTCACTCATTAAAATAGATATGTCTTACCATTGCTATAACTTACTCGGTATGTAGAATCATATTGATGTACACAGTGGTAAATGATTAATTTATTCCTCTTTATTAGTAATATATATAGTAGAAATTTTTTTAAAGATTTATTTCTTTATTTTATTTATATGAGTACACTGTAGCTTCACAGATGGTTGTGAGCCTTCACGTGGTTGCTGGGGATTGAATTTAGGACCTACGCTCACTCCGGTCATCTCTGCTCGCTCCAGTCAACCCCACTCCCTGACATTTGTTTTTCTTTTCTTCTTTTTGTGCTGAGAATTGGCTGTAGGGCCACACCCATGTGAGTCAGGTGCTCTCACTACGCCTCAGCCCTCTCTTACTTTTTTAAAAATCTGAAATGCTATCTACTAAATTGCCCAAGCTGTCTTTGTGCGCACTATCTAACTGAAATTACAGTCCTGCATTACCAGCCCTCCCTCCCTCCCTCCCTCCTTCCCTCCCTTCACTTGCTTCCTTCCGTTCTTTTTTTCTTGTGTACCTTCCTTCTGTCCTTTTATTCATCTTTATATACATGTATATACGTGTGTCATCTGTTAGTGTGTGTGTGTCCGTGTGAACACCCAGAGGCCAGGGGAGGTATCTACGCTGTTCTAGCATTCTCTTCCTTGTTTCCTTGAGACAGGGTGTCCACTGAACTTGGAGCTAGGCTGGTAGGCAAGAAGYCCCATGGATCCTCTTGTCTACACCCCAAGTAGTGCTAGGGTTGCAGGGATGTTGGCAGCCTTGCCTGGCCTTTATGTGAGTGTGGGAGTTTGAACTTGGGTCCTCATGCTTGCACAGAGAAAATAAATGCTCTTACTTTCTGAGCTTTCTTCCTGGCCAATGAAAACATTTCTTATTTTCTAATTGGATCTAAGTCTGTGAAAAGTTTTATAGTTATTATATGCAAATCCAGATTGTTCACCAGAATGCTTGGCCCAGACTGTGGTGTCACCAGCAGTGCCCACAGAGGAGTGAACTGCTTCCTTGTCAGCCAGTATGGGGTTTTCAAGTTAGATTTATAGTTGCCAGTTTAATAGACAGATCTATTGTGGTGAAATTACTTTGTTTTGATTTTATTTTATGTTTTTGTTGAATCCTAGCACTGTGTAGACCAGGTTAGCCTCAAAATCAAGATATTTGCTTGTCTTTGCCTTCCCAGTGCTAGGACTGAAGGCATATACCACCATGCTTGACATCTCCACTTTATTTTTTGAGAATACCTCTCCCTGAACTTCAGTGAAGTTCACTGCTGCAGCTAGACCGGCTGGCCAGCAAGCCCCCAAGGTCCACCTGTCTCTGCCTCCTCGGGAGCTGTGATTACAGGTCTGTGAAACTATGCTAGACGTTTTAGGGATGCTGGGGGATTTGAACTCAAGACCTCAAGCTTGTACAACAAGCACTTTAGATACTAAGCTAACCGTCTAGTCCATCAGTTTCCTTCCTTCCCTTCTTCTTCACCTTCCCTTCTTTCTTCCTTCTTTCCTTTCCCCCCTTTGCTTCATCCTCCCAAATGCTGGGGTTACACAGACGTGCCACCATGCCAGCTGGATTCTCCTTCATTGTTTTTATGCATGTCCTTTAGGAAATCTGACCTGAGGCCAGCAAGGTGGCTCATCTATAAAGGTGATGACCAGAGTCTAATGACCAGAGTTATATCCCCAGAATCCAAATGGGGAAAGAGAACCAATCCCTACAAGTTGTCCTCTGACACTGTACCTCATGTATATACAAATACATAGATACAAATATGAATAAATGTATTTTTAACAGAGCCAGAGTATAGCAAGGTTTAAAATTTAAGCAAGGTATAAAATGAAAAATAAAATTAAGTAGATGATAAATAGATAATAGATTCTACATAGATAATAGATGATAAATGTTTGATGATTGTATCATGTCAGCCTTTTCCATACTTCTCAGAACAGGACAAAAAGGACTAGGAGACAATTTCTGACATCTTGGTTTGGACACCCTTGGTCTAGCTTTCTTCTTTAGTTTCCTCAATTATAAAATAGGATAATGGGCCAGCAAGCTGGATCAGCCCATAAAGCAGTTGCAGCATTAGCCTGACAACCTGAGCCCTGAACCCACGACGAAGAAGATACGTCATGTCCCAGAGTGGTATTCTGACTTCCACACTCACACCACGGCATGGGCGTGCCATGCTTGTATGTCAGACATAGACACACAGACACACAGATGTACACATGCGATAATAATAATAATAATAATAATAATAATAATAATAATAATAATGGTGTAAAATGGGAATTAGCACCTGTTGAAATGGTTAATCCATGCTGTGTATCTAGAATACAATCTAATGGGAGCTTGGTAGTATAGTTACTTGGTATGCACATGACAAGAATGTGGTCATGGAACAAACAGTTACCAGCTTGTAAATATGAGGAGCAATGAGGGGAAAGAAAACTACTCTTCTAGAATTAAAGGAACTCTAAAGTTAGTGTACTTCCTCTTTTGACAACATAAATCTGCCTTCATTTTGCTGGTAGTTTCTAGAGAGTGCAAAACGTAGATAGTGGATAAGCTAGTGTCTCATCAGAACCAAAGGCAAAGGCTGTTTTCTGTTCTCTCAGGAGACATCGGGTCAGAAGCAGGGATGCTGCATCTGGCTCCCTGGTGAGTCACTGATGAAAATGATAGTTTGAGCCCATCTGGTCCCTTCCCCCAGCTCTGCTCTTCCTTTGACCTTGGCTTGGAGCCTAGTTTCCAAATTAGAGAGACCGCTTACAGTGTATGACCTGATAGCACGCAGAATAAAACAGCCCTGGTATGTGCAGCACTGGACTCCACAGTGAAAAGCAAGCTTAGTGCGCAAGGCCGAGAAGCTGAGCTGAGCCCTCATAGTGATACATGTAACTCCAACACTCAGGTGACTGAAGCAGGGGGATAATCATAAGTTTGAGGCCAGGCTAGCAAGGGCAACATAGCAATCAAAACAAAACAAACATAAAGAAGTGGAGAAGGGGGCTGGAGAGATGGCTCAGTGGTTAAGAGCACCRACTGCTCTTCCAGAGGTCCTGAGTTCGATTCCCAACAACCACATGGTGGCTCACAGCCATCTGTAATGGGATCTGATGCCCTTTTCTGGTGTGTCTGAAGAGTGACAAGTGTACTCACATACATAAAATAAATAAATCTTAAAAAAAAAAAAAAGAATTGGAGAAAAGGTTTGAGGCTGTGATGTTGGCGAGGGACTAGGGGTCCAGCTAAAGGAGCTCCTGGCACGTCCAGGAAGGTGTGGTTTTCCTTCCTCCATTTTGTTTAGTTTTTTTTTTTTTTCTTGAGGTTAAATTCTCCCACATAGGGGTTGGAGAGATGACTCTGTGGTTATGAACCCTGCTCAGTTCCCAGCATCCACATGGCAGCTCACAACTGTCTGTGCTCTAATACCTCACACAGGCATACATGCAGGCAAAACATCAGTGCACAGGAAATAAAAATAAACAAATCACTAGGAAAAGATTTCCTACATGCCCTTTTGGACTTCAGAGAATCTTAAAAATACAGCAGCTTCATGAGTGTGCGTGTCATCCTGTATAGGGTCATTTTCTTGTCTCATTCCAGTTTAATATATGTGCTGCCAAAGTGAGTGTTTTACTTGGAATTCTTTTTTTCTTTTTCTTTCTTTTTTTTTTTTTTAAAGATTTATTTATTTATTTTATGTATATGAGTACATTCAGACATACCAGAAGAGGGCATCAGATCCCATTACAGATGGTTGTGAGCCACCATGTGGTTGCTGGGAATTGAACTCAGGGCCTCTGGAATAGCAGTCAGTGAACCATTTCCCTAGCCCCATTTGGAATTCTTTTTTGTTTTTTACCTACCCCGCCCCCCACTTGGAATTCTTACAGCCTTGGACCCCCAGGAGTGCTTGGAGACCCAGTTCTCTGTCAATGACAACAGACACCAGGCTCTTTTATAGGCACTCTTTGGATTTCTTTTTTAGATACAATCTGACCTCTTGTCTTTGAGGTGAAGAACTTGAGCCTATGATTCCCATACTTTCCGGTGTCGGAGGACATTCGTGATACCTCACAACTGCACAGCTGGGTCAATCCCATCAGGTTTTTCTTCACAATTTGCAATTGCATCTTTCCCAGACCTCCCTCAGGAGAAGCCCTTATTTAGAAGTTTTACATCCTGCTCTATTTCCCTAGCATTTTCTGTTTGCTTCCAGGATGGCTCTGGGGCTGAGATCGCAGGTGTGTTAGCTTCTTCCTTTTTATAAATAGGCAAAATACAGGGCAGTCTTGACCATGTGTTTATAACTCACCATTCTGAGGAAGCCTTGGACTTCTGGTCCCTCTGCCTCACTCATTAGCTACTCTAGCCCTTTGTTATGTTCCAGTCTAGTAAGAGACGCTGTCTAAAAAAAAAAAAAAAGGGAAGGAAAGGAGAGCAGTACTAAGGAGCAATACCTATGTGTACACATGTACGTACCCTCACAAAGGACACACAAGTAATGGGAAGTGCAGATTTAAGATGAATTTTTATTTTTTATTATTTATTTATTTATTTTTAATAAACATACAATAATTTTTTTATTTTTTTCTTTTTTCTTTTCTTTAAAATGTATGTAAGTACAATATAGCTGTCTTCAGACACTCCAGAATGGGGAGTCAAATCTCATTATAGATGGTTGTGAGCCACCGTGTGGTTGCTAGGATTTGAACTCAGGACCTTTGGAAGAGCAGTTGGTGCTCTTAATTGCTGAGTCATCTCTCCAGCCCCAGGTGAAATTTTAAAAGCACAACCTTTTTCATGTAAATATGTGCATGTGTTTACATGTGTGGGAGGCATGTGTATATCTGCCTATAGATGCCAGAGGATGATATTGGTTGATTTCATTGATCATTCTCCACCGTACGTATTGGGGCAGGATATCTCACTTGAACCCACAGTTGCCCAATTTGGCTAATCTACTAGGCAGCTTGAGTCTCATAACTGGATTCCCCCCCTTTTTTATTTTCTATATTCTCTGCTTACATTCTGAATGCTTTCCCCTTTCCCAGTTCCCCCCTCACCATATGTCCCCT
>BDUI01004449.1:73173-83847 GCA_002335545.1 Apodemus speciosus
GGATGGGGGTGGGGGACGGCAGTCCAGAGGATGATTGGTCAAAGGTGGATAAACCAATTGGCTCTGAAGTCTCAAACTTATTTGCCTTTTCCAAAAAGAATCCGGTAGAGTAACAGCTGTAGATTGGGGAGAACAGCCCACAGAGTATTTGTTAGGGCATGGACTATCAGGGCCTTGGCAGTGCTGAGCAAGCCTTAGAGGGGTAAGATGATGGAAAGACGGGTGTAGACAGGCAGGACTGATGACGTGGCCTGACTTTTGTCTCATACTTTGTGACCCTGGGTTATAAATGGGCCCTAGCCACAGGAGGACCTGGCCAGGGACAGATACTTAGAAAATGTTTATTTCTGTCACAGCTGTGCTGAAGCATGTTCTGAGTCTCATTTTAGTTTTGATTAGATCCACTATGGCCCTGGCTGTCTCATAAAGTCTCCACCACAGTCCAGAGAACAGCCCTGGGGCCTTTCTGATTGCCAAGAGGATGAATTGAAGTCTCACCAAGGCATGCCTGAAGGGTAATGCCAAAAGGCTAAGAACCATCGCATGCAGCCTGTGTGTGAACCCTGTGCCAGGCCTAAGGCTTCAGAGCTAGAGCCCCCACCCTCTGTGGTCATACAACTGAGCGTGGAGATATTATGGTGGCTCCTGAGCAGACAGCCATGTGGGCAGAGAGAAGCTGCAGGAGCTCCTGTCAGCAGATGCAGGCGTGCATAGCCCAGAAGATACCTCAGGAACCAGGCGTGGTATAGAGGCTTACATGCCCATATCTGAGCATCCCAGGGGCTGAAACAGACCACACTGAGTTCAAGCCAGCCTTGTCTACATAGTGAGTTCCAGACAGCCTGGGCCACAGAGTGAGACTGTCTCAAAAGCAGTAAAACAAACAATAAAAAGAGGTCTTTTGGGGACCAAGAAGTTAGATCAGGGAGACAGACCCTCCAACCTGCATCCCTGCTAATAGGTTCCTGTGTGGGTGCCAGAGGTGGCGCTAGACTCCTTTGAGCCTAGAACACAGGAAATAGAGGCAAGTGGATCGCTTAGTTCAAGGAACATTACCTAGTAAGTTCTAAGCCAAAGCTACATAGTGAGATCCTGTCTCCCCCCACCCCCCCAAAAAAGAGTGGCTGTGTTATGGTTAAAATAGCCTCTATAGAAAGTCGGAGAGTCTGGAAATAGAACATAAGGGAGAGGCTGGGTGATCAGCCACAACAAGCAGGGCAGCTGCCAAAAACAGGCCTCAGGTCTCTGAAAGCAGAGGGACAAATTTATTTTTGTGCCCCTAAATCCTAGGTTTGGATTAGGGAAGACCACTGTGGTGGGTACTATGCTAGAGCTTTTATTGCTTTCATTTTATACACAATAAAAATAAAATTTAAAGAACAGGAAATCAATTACTAACTTACAAATGCTTTTGCTTTTCCCTCCCCAAATTGCTCCTACTCAGAATAGGCAAAGGGCTGTGATCAGGGTGACTCTTAGCACTTCCGGGGAGGTGCCTTCCTCCTTGCAGTCTTGGTTGGTTGGTTGGTTGGTTGGTTGGTTGGTTGGTTGGTTGGTTGATTGGTTGGTTGGTTTTTTTGAGACAGGGTTTCTCTGTGTAGCTTTGGCTGTCTTGGAACTTGCTCTGTAGATCAGGCTGGTCTTGAACTCATAGAGATCCTCCTGCCTCTGACTTTTGAGTGCTGAGGCTAAAGGTGTGCACCTGTGCCGGGCAGTGGTGGGGCATGCCTTTAATCCCAGCAGTTGGGAGGCAGAGGCAGGCAGATTTCTGAGTTCAAGGCCAGCCTGGTCTACAGAGTGAGTTGCAGGACAGCCAGGGCTACACAGAAACCCTGTCTCAAACAAAAAAATAAAAATTAAAAAAAAAAAAAAAAAAAGGTGTGCGCCATTACCGCCTGGCTCTCTTTGCAGTCTTAATGGAAAGGCCCAGGTTTTCCTCTGAAGAGCCAAGCTCCAGGCTAGCATTCCATCCTCTCTCTGTGGCCACAGCAGCCACCTAGAGCTACGACACTCAAGATTGTATGTCCAAAGGAGTAAGGCCTTTCTCTACACTTTCTCTCACACAAACCCTGAAACACTGAACACCCACGTGCCCACCACAGAGACCCTAGCAGTAACGCTCTGCAGTACTTTCTTGGTTACAAAAGCTCTCTCTTAAGCCATCTTTTATTTAGTTTACTGTCATTCCGGGTTTTTATCTTACTATTTTGTTTCTGAGTCTCATGTAGACCAGGTACCTCTCAGGTGCTCAGCAGCAGGCCCTGCTCGTGTGTGTGTGTGTGTGTGTGTGTGTGTGTGTGTGTGTGTGTGTGTGTGTATACTTCTAGGAATCAGTTCTCTCCTCCCACCATGTGGTTTTGGGGAATAAACTCAGGTCTCAGGCTTGGCAACAAGTGCCTTAACCCTCTGAGCCATCTCACCAACTCATCCTGGATTATTTTTTTAAATTATTTCTAATTGAAATGTAGATATCACTACATTTCCTGCTAAATGTCAGCTTTGGGGGCTGGAGAGATGGCTCAGCATTTAAGAGCACTGACTGCTCTTCCGAAGGTCCCCAGTTCAAATCCCAGCAACCACATGGTAGCTCACAACCATCTGTAATGAGATCTGACTCCCTTTTCTCGTGTGTCAGAAGACAGCTTCAGTATACTTAGACATAATAATAAATAAATCTTTTTTAAAAATGTCAGCTTTTACATCATTAAGTAGAGTTAAATATTTACTTACACTTCATTTACACAGAATTAAAATAGTTGAAAATGCAGGTCTTAGACATGTATTTGCCAAAGCCACATTTTACCTTTTTTTTGTAGTCTAGGCTGGGCTAGAACTTAGAAGGATCCTTTCTCCTTTGCTTGCTTAATGGTGGAATTATAAGTATTCTTCACCATGTCTTACCCACCAAAATGTTTTTGAGGTTCCTTGTGTTCTCACATGTGGACCAGGTTGGCCTCAATGTACTATGTAACCACGGGTGACAGTGAATTGCATGATCCACCTGCCTCCACCTTCTTCCTGGCTAGACAGTAAGTGTCAGGCCACCTCAGACTAGATATTGAGACAGTCCCAAAGAAACAAACAACCAGACTGAGAATATTCCATTCACATTCTTACAGTGCTTGGCTTAGCACGCAGAAAGCCGTGGATTTGATCTCCAGTGCTGCATAAAAACAGACTTATGGCACATACTTGTAACCCCAGAGTCTGAAAAGTAGAATCAGGTTTAGAAGTTTAAGGAGATTCTCTGATACAAAGTTGAAGGCCAGCGTGGGTTTCAAAACAAAATAAACTGGGCATAGTGACACACACCTTTAATCCCAGCACTTGGAGTGCAAAGACTGGAGGATTCCTTTGGTCTATACAAATAGTTCCAAGACAACTAGGACTACATAGAGAAACTCTGTTTCAAAACAAAACAAACAACAAAGCCCAACAACAACAACAAAAAACCCAACAACAAAAAARACCACAATTGTGTTGTTATGTCCTGTTTGTCTAGATAACCTTTACATCGGAGAACTGTCTTGGCATCACAGAAGGTTGCAGAGAGTGTACAGAGAGGTGCTGTGCAGTCTACTCTTGTTTTCCTTTGTGGTTTACATCTTAAATTCACAGAATTTTTGTTATACTAAGAAACCTCCCGGGATAGTACCATTAACTGAACGGGAGGCTTCACTGGGACATTTCCAGTCATGGCTTCTTCCAGGACTAACCTAGCGGACCACGTTATACTTGGTCATGCCTCCCAGCATCCTCTGCTCTGTGTCCTCTTTATTTCTCATAGGCTTGTGGACCGCCTAGCAGGTCCCCCCACTCAGTGAGGTTAGTCTCATGTTTGTCCTGAGATTGACACTTGTGCTTTTTGTTCGTTTGTTTTTCAAGAATCCCCAGGGTTCTGGAGAAATGGCTCAGCAGTTAAAAATACTTGCTGCTATTGCAAGTATTACCCATCCCTGTAACTACCATGTCAGACATTTCCCACCTCCACTCCCCCCTCCCCCTTTCAAACCCTCTCCAGTGCCAGGCAACCAGAGGGAGCTTTTCAAACCACAAATCTGATCATGTTACTACTTGACCTGAGTTCTCCCAATAGCTTCTCATGCTTCAGACTCCTACCAGCTCCATGGCCCTGCAGCTGGTCCTGACATCCATTACATCATACCCCTGCACTGCCTCTCTCACCACCTGTGGTGCTCCCTCTGCCTGGAGCTCCTCACCTAGTCAGTACCTATCTCCTCTGTCTGTAGTAGGCTCGCCTTGCCTAGATTAAGTCCTGACCCCTTAACCTCTCTGCTGATAAACTCATTCCAACTGCAACTGCACATTCAACTGTGTGGTACTTAGTGGGAATGCCGCTTCTGCTAAGGATGGATCCTGAGTGCTTCTGCCACTGTGGCATTTACCTGCCCCAACTCAGACTGACTACAAAATCAAAAGGAGCCAACAATCTTAGTTTGCTGTCACCCTAAATAGAGCCTGGGGCAGGAACAGGATTTGTCTCATTTGCACACTGACCCCAAAGTCTACAACCCTACTCAGCCCAACATGCATAAGACTGCAGTAACTGGAGCTGGCAGGGGAGTGTCCTGCTTCACCAAAGGAAGGCAGGCACAGTATCGGAATACCACACTTCTGAAAAGTTTAGGGGCTTCAAGAGTACTAGCACAAACCACCTCTTAGGTCACACAGGGAGACTAAAGCCTGAAGCATGGCAGGTACTTGTCGAGAGGGAGATAGGTCAGAAGTTAACCTAAACCAAGGATCTAGGTCTTCCGAGCCCTGTCCTGGAATGCTATATACTTTTCTCAAGATAGGAGAGCAGCTCAGAAGACCTTGGAGGGGCCAAAACCAGATAGTCTCTGGACTCATTCCTGCCATTCTCTAGTTGGAGGGTAATGGCCTATTTTACAAATAGGGAAATTGAGGCTGGAAGCCTTCAATTAGTTGGACCAAAGCCATGCCTGGAGGGCTGGACTTGTGTGAGTATGTGATATGTCAAGAGTTCATCCACAAAAGGACACAGGGCCCCCGTAGCGTATCAGCCTGTGGCCAGGCAGCTGTAGGTCAGCCTGGTTTAGGCAGTAGATATTGACCTTGAGCCCTGAGGTTTTCACCCAGACCCTGTGTCTGGGTAGGTGAGGAACACATGCAAAATCAGAATTCACTACTAATCACTGGTGAGCTGGCTAGGTCAAAGGAAAGAAAATCATACCAGTCACAGCTGGAAATAACTTTTTTACAGGTTAGTAATGTTGGCAATAGATTGATGGTGGTACATGCCTTCAATCCTAGTGCTCAGGAGACAGAAGCAGTCAGACCTCTGAGAATGAGATTTGCCTGCTTCTGTCTTCCAAGTGCTGGAATTAAAGGTATGTACTACCACCACCTGACAAATTGTATTTTTGAGGTAGAATTCCTGGGCTGTGTGTTTTGGGGAAATAGTCAATTCTGTGTCCCGAGTTGCTGGGTAGACAGTTTCTCTCGGGAAGGATAGATGGGGAGCGCCTGTGGGCAGAGGCAAGGTGCATGCACCTGTGAGAACACTGGTCTGGATTCTCACGGACAGAGGTGTAAACCAGACGGTACAGAAGGGAGAATCACAGCTGCCAGGTGACCGCTAAGATCTTTCAGTATGTGCCAAGAGGGAAGGAGGGCCCTGGGCGGGCTTATAGATTGGGAGATGCCAGGCAGGCACTAACCTGCCTGTCTAAGGCAGAGGGTAGTATAAGTAAGGTGCCCCGTGGCTTTTCACACTCTCTTTCCTTGCCAGATCCTGCTCATCTCTGACTATTTCTATGCCTTCCTGCGACGGGAGTATTACCTCACACATGGTCTCTACTTGACTGCCAAGGACGGCACTGAGGCCATGCTTGTGCTCAAGTAGCCCTGGCTGGCACAGAGCTGCATGGACAAGAGGGGGAAGGGCCAGAAGCCGGGCCAGGTCCCTCATCCAGAGTTGCCAGCAGGCGAGTCCTCAGGCAGAAGACGGTCAAGTCCAGGGTTCCAAATCTCTGGCACCAAAGGGGACTCAAAGCTGGCAACAAGGCCCAATGGGGAGAAGCTAGGAGCACCCCACTTGGACCCCCCACTTTGTGATTGTGCACAGAAAGGAAGCAGCCGGTGAGCAGGGCTTTATAGGTTGTGACTACTTAATAAATGTGTGGGTCTTTTTTTTTCATTGTTGTTGTTCTGATGGCATGTACTCCTGGAGTGGACTAAGCTTGGCCCCTAATACTAGGTGGTATCCTGTACCAAGGACACAGGTCTGTGTCTCTGATTGAGCATGTGGACACAGTCACCTAGCAGCCCTCCCTACTCCCAAACAAGCAGCTGGAGGCAAAGGGCCAGGCAGGCCTGAGCAATCTTTATTCTGCAGAGGAAATGACCACAGATCCATACACCATGTCAGGACAAGGGGAGCCAGCCTTTCAGGGGTGGAGCAGGTCCTGGCAGGAGGCAAAGCCTCAGGTGGATGAGGGGCAAGATGGGCAGACAGGCAAGGGCCTAAAAAAATTGCAAACCCCACAGAGCAGGGATGCTGCTCCCCGCCCACTCCTAACCCAGCCAGCATCCAAAAGAGCAACCCTAACATGACTGGCCCATGACCTACCCAGGATGTGGTAGGCTGGCTGGTGCCCCTACCTGGGTGAGAGGGGGTGTCACATCTCTGCCTAATCCTCTGGGGACTGAAATAGCTTAGTTTAGGAGCCAGAACCTCCTTGGGGAGAACCTGACCAGAACTCCCAGCCACCCCCCACCCCTACTCTTGACTCAGAAGCCAAAGGTTTCTTGGGAGGCATAGACCATGTAGAGGAATCCGTCTTCATCCTTCTCCTGTTCATAGATGTCAGCGATGGGTGTGGATACGCTCACCATGCTGTGCTGGTTCACCAGCAGGAAGAAGGCCTGCGTGGGGTTGAGTTGCAGGCGGCGTCTGTGGAGGCAGGTGGGCATGCCAGGTGAGGAGGCGCCTGATGGAGGCCTGGGTGACCCTCCCACAATGATTCTGAATCTTCACATTCGGTCCATCTCAGCCAGAGGCTCTCACCTCTTTACTGAAGATCACCCCAACCCCGACCTTGACCTTTCCCCAGCCTCCTAGAACAGGGGCCTGGTGTCCCAAATCATGTCCGCTTTACCCGCTCCATCCCTTCTAGTGGAACCTGGCCCCGCCCCACCCAAGGCCTGTAGGGGGCTGTCCACGCACCGGATGATCTTGACCAACTCGCTCATGTTAACATGGTCTGGGACCAGAAACTTGGTCTTATCCAGGACGGGCAGCTGCTTCTCACCCTTGTAGCGCTCGATGATCACCTGGGAGTGGAGTGGGCGGGGGACTCGTAAGTCAGGGGCGGGACCTGGCAGGGCAGGGCGTGGCCGGGGGTGATGGGGGGGGGGCTAGGGACTCACCGGGATCTTGTTGGGGTGCTGGTCGCGGATCTGCTGCACCTCCTTACAGCGGTCGGCTGCGGACAGAGCTCTGTGTGAGGCCCAGCGGTGCCGAGGCCTCTCGCGACTCCGCCTCGCTTATTCCCCGAGGGGCGGCTCCGGGCCCGCCCCGCCCCAGCGCCCGCCCCCGGGGCCGTCGGCCCCACAGCCCTCCACCGGGGGACCGGGTAGAGAGGCAGGCGACCCTGCCAGGCCTTGTGTCCTCTCCACCCAGGGTCCGGCCGGCCTGTGCCTGACGTCATGGGGCTGACGTCACCTGCGGCAATCGGGGTCGACTGGCACCCCCATCCCTCCGTCCCCGATGGCAGTTCGCCCCTAGGGCCTCACCGAAGCTGCGCCGCTGCTTGAAAGGCCGGTCGGAGGGCATCGCGCGGGCCCGGCGGGGCGCGCAGCCGGGACTCTGGGGCGCGCGGCTCAGGGATGCGGCTGCGGTTCGGCGCGCCGGGGGCTCCGGGGCTCGAGCTCAAGGGCTGCGGGGCTCGCGCTGAACCCGGCGGTGGCGGCTGCGGGAGGTAACTCGCCTGGGTGACGTCAGGTCACAACATTCCTTAAAGGGGAGGCCGGCGCGCCGCTCCCATTGGGCCGACGGAAAACCCGCCTTTCTGGACCTGTGACGCCACGGCGCAGACAGCCTGGATTCCCGGCGCAGGCCGTAAGGAGGCGGAGCTCCAGGGCGCGTCACAGTATTGTGACGTCACGATGGCACAGACTAGTCTCCTTGGCTCCTCAGATGCTGAAGCCAGTAAGCAGTTGTCGCTTCCATCAAGCCTCTACGCTGCGGAGTAATTCACGGGGCCTCCACCGACTTTAGCATTAGAACGAAGGTGGTAACGAAGGTGGCGTGGGGAGAGGATGGAACACCCGGGGTTTTAAAAGTTTTTATGTGTTTGTAAGTGTATGCCCGCGGAGGCAGAACAGAGCGTCGGATTTCCTTAGGCTGGAGTTACTAGCGAGCGATGCTGGGAATCAAGCTGAGGTCCTCTGTAATAATAGCAAGGGCTCTTAATTGCCGAGGCATCGCTCCAAACCCCCACCCAGGCCTTCAGAGAATTCTGGAACAGCCATAGAAAGCATAGACTTCCAGAGTGAGGTTAATAAGCAATTTAGATAAAGCAGGAGAGAATCACTGAATGGGAGGCTATATCAGAAGCGGTTAACCATGAGATAGAGAACATTAGGAATTGACAACACACGAAGTCAGAATCTACAGATTGAGCCCCTTGGTAGGATAGGAAGAAGTATGGTCTGGGGGTGTTACTAAGCTCAGGGCAGGATACTTGCCTAGCAGATGTAAGGCATAAGTTCAATAGCTCAGTTTTTTTCCGGAGGTGGAGGGGATAGAGGGAGAGCACGGACACTGAGAGGCAGCCCCTTGAAGAACTTTATAAAAATTGATTAAAAGCCAGGATCAATGCCAGATGAAGCTGACTCTCATTTGTAGTCCTAGCTCTGTGAGAGTTTGAGGCAGAAGGATGGGCTAGAGTTGAAATAAGGAAGAGAAAGGATAAAACAAAAGAATTTACAAAGTTAAAGTTTGCACTTCACAAACATACAACTCAAAGGGAAGAAATTGGATGGGAACTGGTAACCAAATTAACAGATGCATGCTTAAGTAACTCTAAACAACTACTTAATATGGACATAAATAGTAGTGATTGTGGGTACAAGTTGCTAAGGTCACAAGAATTCAGCTAAGATTGCCTTAAAGAGGCTGAGTGGTGGTGTACTCCTTAATCCCAGTACTTGGTAGGCAGACAGGATGAGCTCTTGAGTTCAAGGCCAGCCTGGTCTAGATAGTGAGACTGTGTTTTAGATTTTGTTTTGCTTTTTAAATGTTCTAGGGAGCTGGGTTTGTTTGGAAAGATATTGATTRTTGTCTGCTTGGTCAGGCGGGGTGCTTGAGGACATGAGTTCAGTTTTCAGGGTGTGTGGGATCCTAGAGGCTCCTCCCGCAAGGGACTCAACCAGGCCTTAGATCCCACTGACTGCCTTCTCCAATARCTAAACTCCTAGTATGTGGCAGCAGGGACGGTAGGATTACCTTCCTAAATTATGACCTTAAATCCTATTTAGTGCCTTCACTAATCTTAGACACCTTCCCCTTGCAGAAAGTCTGTTAGTGCAAGGGTTAGCCTTTATTTTGAGGGTTTCTGCTGGGTCTCCGCAGTGTTCCAGCTTCCCTTTCAGCAAGTGACAGGATTACTAAGTCTGTCTCAGGACATCTCTCTACTGAACCTGGAAAGAACTTTTGTTTAATATTTTAAATATTTTCTGTCTGTGGTGGTCAAAGAACTACTTCCATACAGCAAATAAATAAGTGTAAAGAAAAAAACGTCAGACACAACAGGAGGGGTCATTAGGAGAACAGAATTATAAAGTAGGGTTTTAAATACTGAAAGGCGGGCAGTGAAGGGCTCTGAACCATGGAAGCCAGAGGCAGGTTATGTAGGAAAGCAAATAGGATGGTAGCGAGCACAGAAGCAGCATGGGGGAGGGGTGTGTGGAGGGTTGTTGTTCTTTTTGAGACAGGGTTTCTCTGTGTAGCCCTGGCTGTCCTGGAACTCAATCTGTAGACCCAGCTGGCCTCAAACTCAGAAATCTGTCTGCCTCTGCCTCCCAAGTGCTGGGATTACAGGCGTGTGCCACCACTGCCTGGCTTGAGCTGGAGGAATCTTCTACTCCCCTATAAAAACACCAAGTGCTGGGAGTGTAGCTTATGGGCAGAGTATATGCCTGCTGTGCAGGACATCCTAGGTTTGAGCTTCACATAGATTGGACATGGCGGCACTTGCCTGTCATCCCATATTTTAGGACTAGCCAAGAAAAGTAAGAAGGGAGGCCATAGTGTCTTCAAGAGGACAGCAGAGGGACAATATACCACATACATGTGACATGCGAGACCCATTTCTTTTCGTGGTAAGTAAAAAGTTAATAAAAACATAAAATTTGGGCCAGTGAGATGACTCTAGGTGCTTTCTGCCAAACCTAACCAYGTGAGTTCAGTACCTGAAACCTGTGTGCTGAAAGGAGAGAGCCAGTTTCTGCAAATTGATCTCTGACCCTCAGACTTGTGTATACTAACAGTACAAGTAAGTGTTTAAAAAACAAAACAAGCCGGGCGGTGGTGTCACACACCTTTAATCCCAGCACTTGGGAGGCAGAGGCAGGTGGATTTCTGAGTTCGAGGCCAGCCTGGTTTATAGAGTGAGTTCCAGGACAGCC
>BDUI01004449.1:89584-102089 GCA_002335545.1 Apodemus speciosus
AGCCCATGAGTGCTACTGCCTAGAGTGTGTTGAGACCTCCCACGTTGATCATCAATCAAGAAAATGCACCCCAGGCTTATCCACAAGCCAGTTTGTTGTTGGGGGCATTTCCTCAGCTGAGGTTCCCTCTTCCAAAATGACTCTAGTTATGTCAAAACCAGACCTCATGGGAGAGTTTTAATTACTGTTTCTGCCTCAATGGGTGTTACAAATCTACTTAAGATTATTTTCTTCATCTTGATTTAACTTAGGTTTTGTGTGTGTGTGTGTGTGTGTGTGTGTGTGTGTGTGTGTGTGTATTCATTTTTAGATTTTTCAATTTTTAGATTTTTCAATTTGGTAGAGTATATTTTTAAAAATTATTTATTTACTTTGTGTGTATGTCTGTGTCACATGTGTATCTGGTGCTCATGGAGACCAGAGGAGCGCACTGGATCCTCTGGTACTGGAGTTACAGATCGTTGTAAACTGCCATGACTGGAAATACAACCTCGGTACTGTGGAAGAGCAACTGGTGTTCCCAACTACTGAACCCCTCCCCCCAGCTCTGATTGGGCATTTTCTTTATTTATTATTGATGTAAGAGGGCCCAGTTCAATGTTGGTGATGCCACCCCTGGGTGCTGTAAGAACCCAGGTGGAGGGTTGGGGAGGTGGCTCAGCAGTTAAGAACACTGACTGCTTTTCCARAGGACCCAGGTTCAATTCCCAGTACCCACATGCCAGCTCACAACTGTTTGTAACTCCAAAACCTGACACCCTCACACAAATATAAGTGCAGGCAAAACACCAACACACATAAAATAAAAAAAAAGAAAGAAAGAAACAAGGTTGAGCAAGCTACAGGGATCAAGCCACTAAACAGCGCTCCTCTACAGCATCCGCTTCAGTTCCTGCCTCCAGGTTCCTGCCTTGACCTCCTGCCCTGGCTTCCCAGGATAATGGACTATAAGCTGTAAGAGGAAATAAATTTTCCTCCCCAAGTTGCTTTAAGGTCATGCTGTTTTATCACAGCAGTAGAAACCCTAACCAAGACAGGTTCTGCCTTCATTGATTGTGAAATGTGTTTCTTGGAGGCAGCAAAAGATAGATCCTATTTCCTGATCCATTCTGTTAGTCTGTGTCTCTCCATTGAGAAGTTAAGACTGTTTATATTATTATTGAACAATGAATATTAAGCCTATTCATTTTATTGCCCTGTTAGGCTTCTTCTGATTTGGTGTTCCTGTTTATTTGCTCCTTAAGCCCTCTTAGGTGTGTTTAGTCTTCTTTTCAGATCTCAGTGTTTTCTCTAGAACTGACGTAGGAGTCATATTTTAAAATCTATTTTATAGAATCCCAAAGTTCTGTGTTCTTACATTATTAATTTGATATTTTTTTTTTGACTGTTGTCTATATCTGTTTATTTTGAGATACGGTCTTATTGCGTAGCCCTCACTGGTTTTGAATTTGCAGAGATCCAGCTGATTCTGCCTCCTGAGTGCTGGTATTAAAGGCATACACCATCACACCCACCTTTCTTAGATATTTTTGGTTTTGGCACAGTGTCATTTTCTTTTTCTTCTTTTGATAATGTCTCTCTATTCCAGGCTGATCTCAACCACTAGTTTTTCTCAAAAATTTGGGGACAAAAATTCTTCCAGTTTCTGATAATGCTGTAGGGATGCTACATACTTTTTATTAAATTTATTTATTTATTTATATTTATTTATTTATTTATTTATTTATTTATTTATTTATTTAGAGTAGGTCACAAGTGAGGGCTTACTCTGAAGAACTAAAATGTATTGGTCTGGGCTAGAGCCCAAGCATAGCTGGTCTTGTTTTTAGTTGGCTGTTTCAACTCTCATTGCTGTGTCTTTTATGTCTGGGTCTGGTACATAGTAGGCATTCGCTGAGTAATAGCTGAATAAACGATCACGTGGAGTGTGTCTCATCAGGAATGATGAATAAGGAGGCAGACATCCTGTTATGCTCTTCTAATAGGATATTAAAATCAAATGCATATTAAAAGGTATTCAGAGCCCCAGAAAATTCAAAACACTATCAAATTCCCTAATTTATCTTGCCATTTGTTGTGCATTTGAATGTTAAATTAGGCTTAGTATCACCCTGTTTCCTGCCCAGAACCACACACCTGGTTCCTTGGCCACATGCAAGGAGAGCAGGCTGGGAACAGAGCCATGTCCAGGGGCCCGTGTTGTCTCACACCCTWGCCTAGGCTGTGGCTGTGGGAGGAGCAGGTGGGACGACAGGAGGCTTCTAGAAGGCTTCATGCTGGGAGGCCTGCAGGCAGCAGGTGGGGGCCACAGGCTTCAGTTTAGGGGAGCAGAGAAGAGGGGTACAGATACATGCTAGGCCAGCCGGAAGTCATTCAGTGTATGGTGAACTTTCCTCTCCCAGCTCAGCAGCCTTTTAGCAACACTGGGGAAAGCGATGGCCCTGAGGTGGGCAGGAAGGCTAAGGCCAGACACTGGCTGTGTCTCTGTGGAGGTGGGCTGGGCGCACAGTGCTTGTCGCCATGCGCAGGACACAGGTAATGTGTTCACCCTGTGTGGGTGGGAAGAACACCAGTGGGACAGACAGTGGGGAACAAAATCAAGCTGCTTTTGTTGTACTTGGTCTTGCCTAGTCAAAACAGAACTAGCAGTTTGAAGTTTTTTCTATTTTGAGATAGAATCTTGCCTATGTAGGTATAAACTGGGGGGGGAGGGGAGGGGAGGGGAGGGTTGCGGGGAGCAGTGCATGCCATAGTGTCTAAGGACAAGTTTGTGGAGTCTGTTCTCACCAGGGTTGTCCTGCCAGTGAGTTTNTTTTTTGTTTTGTTTTTTGAGACAGGGTTTCTCTGTGTAGCCCTGGCTGTCCTGGAACTCACTTTGTAGACCAGGCTGGGCCTCGAACTCAGAAATCCGCCTGCCTCTGCCTCCCAAGTGCTGGGATTAAAGGCGTGCACCACCAAAGCCCGGCTTTTTTTGGTTTTTTTTTTGTTTTGTTTTGTTTTTTCTTTTTTTCCCCAAAGAACCTTTCTAAACAGGTCCACTTCCCCTGTATCCTTTCTTTCCTACTACCTCTGGTTGGCAGTAGGCTACAAGGGAGGTTAAAGTATTTAAGAACCATCATTAAAAATAGGTTTTGAAAAAATTAAAGTTACACTCTACACAGAGAGTCRAGGACAGCCAAGGTTACATAAAGAGGTTGTCTCAAAAAGTCAAAATCAAGGTCAAGGCTGGTATATGAGCATAATAGAACAAGCTTTCTAGACATGTAAAGATAGCTTACTCCGGAACTCTGTCACCCTCAGGACCGCTCCAGATAACCCGACCCTAATGACACCGCACACTCAAGATAACCAGACACTGTCCGAGAACCCCACGATGCCCACTGCACAGCCTATAAGCAGAGACCAAGAGCAATGCTCTGCTCTGCACATCTGGAGCGATGCCACCGTGATCTGTCCCGTGGCTAGAGAGTCTTCCAGGATCCTGGCCCTTGAATCAGAGGCTTCTGTTGCACATTGGACCTGGCAATCAGTTAAGACACATCATGGCATGGGTGAGCGGCCTTGGGGAGGCAGGCTTAGGACCTGAGTAGGGAATTTAGACGTGAGCCTTGTGTCATGACCCTCGGCAGAGTGAAAAACAACTTTTGGTATACTAGCCACTTGGACCTCCTTCCTGCTCCCCACTGGAAGATTGCTCAGAAGAAGAAGGCGCTTGCTGATGACCTAAGTTCTACCCTGGGCATGTGTCCTCAGACCTCCACATACTCAGTGCSGCAATTGCGCAGTAACATTGTAACCATTRGAGTTGTTATGGTTACTGTTGTCTTTCATCTGACAAGTCTGGCCCGGGAGGTCTGTGCTGAGAGGGGCCGCCTGCTGAAGGTTGAAGCAGTCAGCCTCAGGCACCCCGCCCTGACCTCTGGATTTGGTCCTTATTTATGGAGAGTAAGTCTGGCCTGGGATGTGGACACGGCCAAGTGACCCTCCCCCTTGTAGGCCTGATGGATTCCCCAGACCAAGCCTGTGGCTGGCAGGCTATGTCTGACATATTTCTCCTTTGGGCGGTGGCAGGCAGYGGGGGCGCCACACGTCTCCTGGCTCAGCAGGCGTCAATCAGAAAGGGCCCCTGGGGCTCTACCAGCAGGCCCTGCCTGGCCAGGCTCCTGGAACCACTCAGCCTGGATGTCGGGAAGAGAGACTGGCCCAGACTCAGGAGTTCCAGAATATCACAGTTATAGCTTACCCCGGGCCAGAGCTAAGTCTGGATTCGTGTGGGAAGGGATGTGTGCGGGTGTGTATGGGTGGGGTCATGTGAGGATGTGTATGTGTGTAGGGCATTGTGTGAATATGGGGGGGGNGGGGGCGCCACACGTCTCCTGGCTCAGCAGGCGTCAATCAGAAAGGGCCCCTGGGGCTCTACCAGCAGGCCCTGCCTGGCCAGGCTCCTGGAACCACTCAGCCTGGATGTCGGGAAGAGAGACTGGCCCAGACTCAGGAGTTCCAGAATATCACAGTTATAGCTTACCCCGGGCCAGAGCTAAGTCTGGATTCGTGTGGGAAGGGATGTGTGCGGGTGTGTATGGGTGGGGTCATGTGAGGATGTGTATGTGTGTAGGGCATTGTGTGAATATGGGGGGGGGCTGTGTGTATTTGTGTGGGGGTGTGAATATGGGGGTCTAATGTGGGATTGTTTGCATGTATGGGGGTGTTGTACGTGCATGTGGGGGGTGTCCAGCTCCCCAGCTCTGGGTGTGCGCCATCAAGCTGGGTCACCTCTCCTTAGAAGAAAATATGGCTGGATAGAGCCTGTAGTCTATTCTAGCACTTAAGAAATGGAAACAGAAGAATTAGGAGTTCAAGGTCATCGTTGGACGCARTAAGTTGGAGGCTAGCCTGGGCTCCAGAAGACCCTGTCACAAGAATAGAAAAATCAACCAAACTTACAAAACACTTGAAGCAAAACCCATCTAGAACATTCTGTGTGTAAATTCCAAGTTACAGAGCCAGGCTGACATGGGAGCCAGCCACTTACATGCGTGTCACAGAAGAACCATGCCTGGACAGTACTGGGGGCCTGCTGTGGGGGCACAGGAGAGGCACAGGCAGGCAACAGGCTCAGAAGACACCTGCGGAGGGAAGGGAAGCCGGGGCACGTACAACTACAGAAGCTGCCTGGGAGAGGGTCCCTGCCCCATGGAAGCCAGCAGCAGGGGTGAGCCCAGGCTGGCCCCTCCCAGCACTACCTCAGCTCTTGCGCTTCCTCCAGGCCTGACTCCCTTTCCCACATCTCCCTGAAGGGCCCAGCCATGGCTATGGCATCAGCCACGTGGTCCTGAGCCTCAGCCCCGTGACTGACTTGTGGCAAACACCCGTTAGGCTGTGTGCTCCTGCCTCAGCTGCAGGAGGCACTTGGGAGGCCACGGGTCTGCCCAGCAGGGGTGGTTTTCTGGAGAATTCCAGCGCTGCTGGCCAGCGGGAGCAGCCCCAGGTGTGCTGGGGGCCAAAGAAAACAGGAGGCAGCTCAGTGGGCAGGGAGGCTGCCTCAGGAACCTGGCCTCTCTGGACACAGTCCGCCAGCCTCCCTCTGCAGGCTGTTTTCCCTCCTTCGCCCCCCACCCCTGTGAGTCCAGGGACGACTTGGGCACTGTTCTTGGCTAGCCCACACTCTGAGTGTCTTTGAACCCCAGGATCTTGACAGCACACCGTAGGTGTGGAGTCCGTCTGTCTAGGCGTCCGTCTGTCCAGCAGCCCTGGCTCCTTCCTGCTGAGGACTGCTTGCTGGGCAGTTCCCACTAGAGCCCTGCCACCCTGGGTGACAGTGCAGCCATTTTCACACCCCCCTCAGCTGCCCCAGACAGAGGCCAGGGACTGCATTCCTCTAGTGTCCCCCAGCAGCTACCTAGCAGGGGATGTGACCCACAATGGGTACATTTGTGTAAAACATGGATGTACCAGAAATCCACACACACATACCCTCCGACATACTCTGCTCCCCATGCCCCACCCCCTGCCACCATTGGAGCCNTTTTTTTTTTTTTTTTTTAATGTAAAGTGATTTTACTGACTCATGCTTCAAGTCAGGTGGGAGAACCTGCTTAGTCTTATAATGAACCCATCATGAATTCAGATCTCTGGCAGATTTTAAGGAATTTAGCATCCTTGATTATCCTTTTCATCTCAAGATGCTTGCAAATAGCTACAGCTGCCACTTTAAAAGATCACTGGTGGTGGGCTGGAGAGATGGCTCAGTGGTTAAGAGCACTGGCTGYTCTTCTAGAGGTCCTGAGTTCARTTCCCAGCAACCACATGGGAACTCACAACCATCTGTAATGGGATCTGATGCCCTTTTGTGTGTATGAAGACAGCTACAGTGTACGTCTGTACATAAATAAATCTTTATTAAAAAAAAAAGATCAGGGGCAAGACAAACTTCGTCTTGAAGGATATTCAGAATTTTATTGTCAATTATGAGATGGACTTCAGCTAGATAGGCAGGGCAGAGCCAAATGGGATAAGTGCTACCTAGGAGTGTGGGCAGGCCACAGAGGTGTTGTAGCCGTGGCCTTAACTTTAAAAAGTTCAATACCAGAGTCTCACACGGTGGAGGGAGAAAACTGACTCCCAGAAGTTATCCTCTGACCTATAATGCACAAAAGTAAAACTGTGTGTGTGTGTGTGTGTGTGTGTTCACACATGTGCCACAGACATCTGCGAACTGCCCCATTTGGGTGCTGGAAACTGAACTTGGTGAACTGTTGAGCCATCTCTATAGCTTTTTAAATTTGGGACGATATATATATATATGTATATATGTATGTATGTATGTATNCCTCCCTCGCTGCTTCCCATGACTGATCTAGGGCCATTTATTCTCTTTGTTCCATGGATTATCTCCTCCGGGCAGCCTTCCATGGTTTCTTCTTGGAACAAGAGATCTTTCTGAGTTGCAGTGGCCCCAAGTGGGCCACCTCCCCCCCACCCCACCCCCACCCCCGCCAGCTTCTATTTACAGCCTGTGAGCTGTGAGTCCTGGAAGGCCAGGTGGAGAGGGAGAGAGCTCAAAGGCTGAGGCGGTTTCCAGCTTAGAGAGTGGCTGGGCCAGGGAGGGAGGTTTTCAGTTCCTAGCCAGTCTTACTTTTATGACGGGCTGTCTCCCCAGTGGCTGGGGAAGCAAGCCTAMGGCAGCTCCGTGAGAAGAGAACCCCAGGGAAGCTGAGCTTCCTTCCTCTGCCCGATCCCCAGCACACCCACTGTGCAAAAGGGGAAACTGAGACGCAGACATCATTTAATGGGGATTCGGTTTGCTTGGAGGTGCAGGGAGTGGGTGGAGGAATCCAAGACTTGGCGCCCTCACAACCTTACCCAGGATTTTGAAGTGCAGAGGGAGCATGGGAGCTAAAGCGGGACCTTTTGATCACCTGTGACTTTGTTTCCCCAATGTTCTCTGCGGGGGCAGATGGAGATTGTCTTACATTCAGCAGGCACTCCAAAGCTCATGCCTTTCTCTCCTCAGACCCCACCACGTACTGATCAGCCGCGGGTCATCCCGCAGGRCCGTGGGGCGCGGCCCTGAATGCAGAGCCCGGCCTGTTTACCTTGCGGCGGGTTCTGGGCAGGGCCGCGGGGGCTGTCCCGGACCGGGCTCGGGGATAAATAGGCCGCGGGATCGACGGCGCAGACAGCAGCTGCAGCTCCTCCACCATGGGCCCCACTGCCTGCGTTCTAGTGCTCGCCCTGGCTGCCCTGCGGGCGACCGGCCAGGGCCAGATCCCGCTAGGTAAAGCCGCTTAGTGGGGGACATGGGTGGACAGGAGGCCCCTCAGTTCCCTCCATGCTCGTGATTCCTGCTCCTCGGAGCTTGGGGTTCACTGTCCAGGAACGTCCGGGTTCCTGGAAAATGAAGCGGCGGGTGGAGTTTGGATGGCCCCGGAGGTGGAGGGAGGGCTGATGGAGAGGTTGGGTCGCCCATCGCTGGCCCCGGTGAACGCAGGTGGAGACCTGGCCCCACAGATGCTGCGAGAACTGCAGGAGACCAATGCGGCGCTGCAAGACGTGAGAGAGTTGTTGCGACAGCAGGTAAGGAAACAGAGAGATAGCAGCGTGGAGACAGAACAGGGAAAGGGGCACACAGAGGGTCCCGAGAATAGTAGAGAACAGAGACAGCACGGGGTCAGAACTGCGCAGGGGACACAGCGCAGTGACAAGAGGGGAACAACGGGGCAGAAAAGGACAGAGGAAAACAGCTCAAAAACAGCAAGGAAGAGAACCTAGGGCAGAGCTAGGGACAGGATGCGGGGACTGGATGCACGGAGTAAGAGAGAGGGAGACAGGGGCTCCGGAACGGGCTTGTACAAAGGCGACGTGAAGAGGATGGTTGTGGGCACCGGGCTTCCCATGAAGGGGGTCGTGGGAGGAGGAGGGGAACCGAGAGGAGGTGCATGGAAGGGGTCCCGCTGACTTCCYGCCTGGCAGGTCAAGGAGATCACCTTCCTGAAGAATACGGTGATGGAATGTGATGCTTGCGGTGAGCACAGCCGGGACCCAAGGGCCGGAGGGAGGGTGGGGGCACAGAGAGAAAAGGAGGAAGAGGACTGGAGAAGGAAGCTGGCGGGGGCGAAAGCAGACGGCGACGGAGCGGACTGGACGCCGGAGAGAAGGCCCGGGAGATGCGCGAAGACCAGGGACTAGGCGAGCAGGAGGACCGCACAGCTGCAGGGCGCACGCGCGAACCTGCCCAGTTCYAGCGTGGGCTAAACCGAGCCCCCCCGAGGGGCGTGGTCCCACCCTGGGCGGGTCAAGCTCATCTTGTGGGCGGTGCTGGAAGGCGCCTCCTCTGGGCGTGGCCCAGAATGGCTCCTCTTCCGGGCGTGGCCTAACTTCTGCGGGTCCGCAGGAATGCAGCTCGCCCGCAACCCGGGCCTGAGCGTGCGGCCAGTGCCGCTTTGCGCACCCGGCTCCTGCTTCCCCGGCGTAGTCTGCTCGGAGACAGCTACCGGCGCGCGCTGCGGCCCCTGCCCTCCTGGCTACACCGGCAACGGCTCGCACTGCACCGACGTTAATGAGGTGCGCGGGCTCCCCACACCCCCGCCGTCCTGTCCCTACCCGGGCCGACCCCATCACAAATTCCCTCCATCCGGACGACGTCCCCCTCATTCACTGAGGGTATTCTCCAGGACCAGCCCCTCGCAGTCCGGGGCTCCAACCCAGAAGACCTCACGTCTACCAGGGGGGCCCCACCCAGACCTACTCCATCACTATCTCAGACGCACGCTCTGACCACTCTTTTTGTCCCTACTAACGTTCACCCCAACGACCCCTTGGGCTCCGGGGGTGTCTCTCTCCAACCCTCCTCAGCACTGGGGCTTCCTCTCCCGGACCACGTGTCTGCTTTGGAGAGTCGTCCTCCCCGACGGGGCGATCGCCGCCACCGCCTTGCCTGCACGCCCAGGCGGCCACTTCCTCCCTCGGCTGGGGATGCCCGCCCCCCAAGTTAATTTCCTCACCCCTAAGAAGTCACAACTCCATGCCCATGAAGGCAAAGTCGTCAGCGACCCTCGGGTTCTCTATCCCGTGTGGCACCCTACTTCAAGAGCTGGCTGATGGCCCTTAAGCGCCCTGGAATGCAGAGGCATGCCAATCTCTTTGAGTTCGAGGCCAGCTTGGTATACATGGTGTGTTCCAGAGCAGGCATAGCTATGCAGTGAGATCCCGCATAACAGGATCTCCAACAAAACAAACCCCAGTTCACATCCGGGAAGCCCCAAGCTGCAGCACTTGCGGTCCAGCTTGGGGCCCCTAATCCTGCGTGCTCCTTCCTCACAGTGCAATGCTCACCCGTGTTTTCCCCGCGTGCGGTGCGTCAATACCAGCCCTGGCTTTCACTGCGAAGCCTGTCCCCCTGGGTTCAGCGGATCCACCCACGAGGGCGTGGGACTGGCCTTCGCCAAGACCAACAAACAAGTAAGGGAAGCAGGGGACTCTACATTTATGGCAGAAGGGAATGAAAGGCATTTTCTCCAGAGAACTCGTTCCAACAAGAACGTTCTTGCAGTGGGGTGAGGGGGCAGGTTGCGAAGAGACATGGCCCACGTGAAACGTGTGCTGCCTGCCCGTGTCTCCGTCCTTCAGGTTTGCACGGATATTAATGAGTGTGAGACCGGGCAGCACAATTGCGTTCCCAACTCCGTGTGCGTCAACACCCGGGTAAGGAAGGCAGGGATGGTGAGGTTGACCCCATCAAGGCCCGAGTGGGTGACCCGCTGACGTCCGCGCCTGCGCACAGGGCTCCTTCCAGTGTGGCCCCTGCCAGCCGGGTTTCGTGGGCGACCAGACGTCAGGCTGCCAGCGGCGTGGGCAGCACTTCTGCCCCGACGGGTCACCGAGCCCGTGCCATGAGAAAGCAGACTGCGTCCTGGAGCGCGACGGCTCGAGGTCTTGCGTGGTGAGTGCAGGAGCATAGGTCGTGGAAGAGGGGTCCTGGGGCTCGGGCGTGCGTGAACATTTCCACCGACTCCCCTATGCAGTGTGCGGTCGGCTGGGCCGGCAACGGGCTCCTGTGCGGCCGTGACACGGACCTAGACGGTTTTCCAGACGAGAAGCTTCGCTGCTCAGAGCGCCAGTGTCGCAAGGTGGGCGTGACCGGGAGGGCGTGRCCGGGAGGGTGTGGTGAGCCAGATAGACACGCGCCTCAACCCTGTTTCCCCCGCTCCCCAGGACAACTGCGTCACGGTGCCCAATTCGGGGCAGGAAGACGTGGACCGGGACGGCATCGGAGATGCTTGTGACCCGGATGCGGACGGGGATGGCGTCCCGAACGAGCCAGTAAGGCTGTGTAGGGTCTGTGGGCGGGGCTTGGTGGCAGCGGGACCTCCACGGTCTTGCTAGTTATCTCGCTTCCGGAGGAGGGACCAGACCTTGGAGATGGACTGCTCTGAAAAGTGTGTATGTGCACGCGCGTGTGTGCTCGCGAGTGTGACAGAGTGGGGAGGTCTAAAGGCKACTTGCAGGAGTCTGTTCTCTCAGTCCGCATCAGGGAGGGTGTAGGCTCTGGGAAGACTGAACTGAGGCTTTTCCTACTCCACTGCCAGGCAACTGGGACTTGACCTCTGTCGCATGCTGACCTCTGTCGCATGCTGACTTTGCCTTCTGCTTGTCCTGCCTTCTAGGACAATTGCCCGCTGGTTCGAAACCCAGACCAGCGCAACTCGGACAGCGACAAGTGGGGAGATGCCTGTGACAACTGCCGGTCCCAGAAGAATGATGACCAGAAAGATACAGACCGGGATGGCCGGGGTGATGCCTGCGACGACGACATCGATGGCGACCGTGAGCATGGCTGGAGAGTGAAGGGGGGGCCATCTCTCAGTGGAGCTTCCTGCAAGGCTTGGGATGAGTGGCCTAGAGTGCCCTGGTGCAGCTAAAGTCAGGCAGAGGGAGACAGCGCCAGCTCTGGGAGGGAAGAGGGTTGGGACATGACCGGCAGGNGTGCGCGCAAAAATTTTCATTGTGCAGGTTAGATTGATTCAAGCTATTTTGAGGCAGGTGTGAGTAGTCCTGTTTCCTGACTTGTATTTGTGTCCATGTGAGATGTAAGCACTGCTGGCTTTGTGTGTGTTAAGTTTGTGTCTTGCTACTTTGTTGAGTGTATTTATCAGCTGTAGTTTTCTAACAGACTCTTTAGGGTCTTWTTTTATTTTTTTAAATTTATTTATTTATATGAGTACACTGTAGCTGTCTTCAGACACACCAGAAGAGGGCATCGGATCCCATTACAGATGGTTGTGATCCACTATGTGGTTGCTGGGATTTGAACTCAGGCCCTCTGGAAGAGCAGTCAGTGCTCTTAATCGCTGAGCCATCTCTCCAGTCCTACGGTCTTTAAATACAGAATTGTATGATCTACAAATATATTTTGACTTCTTCCTTTACTATCTGTATTTCTTTTGTCTCCTTAATTTGTCTTATTGCTTCAAGTACATTGTTGAACTGGGGTGGGAATCATGGAATTCCTGTCTGGTTCCTGATCTTAGTGGAAATGCTTTTTGAGTTTTTCTCCATTTTAAATGGAATATATATTGCCTACATCTTCTTTTATATTGTTGTGCTGAGATGTGTCCCCTGTATCCTGCTCTCTTAGTGAATGGATGTTGGATTTTGTTAAAGGCCTTTTATGCCTCTAGTGAGATGTCTATTAGGTGGTGAATTGTGATTATATGTTGAACCATCCAACTTGATCACGGTAGATAATTCTTTTGATATGTTCTTGAATTTAGTTTGTAAGTACCTTGTTGAGAAATTTTGTATCTATTCATCAGCGATAGTGGCCTTTAATTTTTTTCTTTTCCTTTTTTGGTTGGTTTTAGTATCATGGTAATATGGCTTTGTAGAGGGAATTTGGAAATGCTCTTTCCTTTTCTGTTTTGCAGATGGCTTGAAGAGTATTGGGGTTTTTTGTTTTGTTTTGTTTTTTAAGAGTAGAACTGCTGGGCATGGTGGCACACCCTTC
>BDUI01004449.1:106169-117705 GCA_002335545.1 Apodemus speciosus
TTTTGATTTTGGATTTTTCAAGACAGGGTTTCTCTGTGTAGCCCTGGCTGTCCTGGAACTCACTCTGTAGACCAGGCTGGGCTTGAACTCAGAAATCTGCCTGCCTCTACCTCCCCAGTGTTGCCCGGCCACACCCAGCTTTTTAATGTTTTAGTTTATGTATTCTGTGCACATGCAGCTGTGTGTGCACRTGTGTACATGAGTGCCATGACACACACGTGGAGTCAGAGGGCAGCCTGCATTGCAAGAGTGGGTTCTCTCTTGCCACACAGGTCCCAGAATCTCAGACCTTGGCCATCGACTCCTTGTGAAGCCATGGAGCTGGGCTCTGCCCCAGCCCTGGTCTGTGTTGCGATGGTGCCTTCCTAGCCTGGCCCTACTCTCAGGATTTATCTGATTTATCTCAGGAATACGAAATGTAGCTGATAACTGTCCCCGGGTGGCCAACGTTGACCAGAGTGACAGTGATGGTGATGGCGTTGGAGATGCCTGTGACAATTGTCCTCAGAAAGACAACCCGGACCAGGTGAGCCTCTTTCTATGTGAGCTTTAGTTTGGGGGAATGATGGATCCTGCCAAGGGCACTCTGAGGGTGGGGGTTCTTGGGGTGGGAAGGACCTGGCTGTGGAGTTGGGGTAGGGATGGCTTCTGAATTCCTATCCCTGACTGTGACCCTTGACCCTATTCCAGAGGGATGTGGACCACGACTTTGTGGGCGATGCCTGTGATAGCGACCAGGACCAGTAAGGCGCCCTCGGGAAGGTAGTGTGGAATGTTGCCTGACACCCCCCCCCCCACCTTCCAGAGTCTCATCTTCCCAGCTCCACACTCTAGGGACGGGGACGGACATCAGGACTCCCGGGACAACTGCCCCACAGTGCCCAACAGCGCCCAGCAGGACTCAGACCGCGATGGCAAGGGCGATGCCTGTGATGACGATGACGACAATGATGGAGTTCCTGACAGCCAGGACAACTGCCGCTTGGTGCCTAACCCTGGCCAAGAGGACAATGACCGTAAGGATGGTGTGAGCGTGGTTATTAGCTGGTGTGGTATCTGGTGTGGACTTGGCCAGTAACAGGTGTGGGTGTGGCCAGCAGCTGGTGTGAGGAGGCAGAGGTGCCTGGTGTGGGCSTGGCCAGCTGTTAGCATAAGCTATTGGGAGGGGCCTGAGCTGAGCTCACAGCTTGTGTCCTACCTTCTTTCAGGGGATGGCGTGGGTGACGCGTGTCAGGGTGACTTTGATGCTGACAAGGTTATAGACAAGATCGATGTGTGTCCCGAGAACGCCGAGGTCACCCTCACCGACTTCAGGGCCTTCCAGACGGTCGTGCTGGACCCCGAGGGCGATGCGCAGATCGATCCCAACTGGGTGGTGCTCAATCAGGTGCGGCTGGGGCTAGGGTGGTGGTCTAGGGTGGCCCAGGTGACGCCTCAGCAAGACCTCCACCACTCAGGCACTGGCCTGAGGCCCTTGTTCTTCTGACCTCACTAGGGAATGGAGATCGTTCAGACCATGAACAGTGACCCTGGCCTGGCTGTGGGTGAGGCGGAGCAGGGCAGAGCGAGGACGGGGCAGGGTGGGGCGGGGCTCTGGGGCGTGAGCACGGAGGGCTTGGCTACAGGGCAGGACCTGTCACTTTAATCCTGGGAAGAGTAGGTGTGAAGCAGTTAGGACAAATGGCAGGTTGTAGGAGTGGTCATAGGTGGGTCGTAGACCATGAGGGGATATGGGGCTGGTTGGGCTGGATCTGGGAAGGGCTGGGTGGGGCCTTTGGGGCAAGGCTGTGAGAGGTGTAACCCCTGAGAGCTAGGGAGTGGAAGTGTTTGAGGATGTGGCCAGTGATATGTTGGGGTGTGGCCTCGTCTGGGGAAGCAGGTSTTGTTTGGAGGGGCAGGGCCTGACTCAGGTGTCCAGAGCAAGCATGCTTCTGGAGAGCCTCTTCCGTTCTCCCCTCTACAGGTTACACGGCCTTCAACGGCGTGGACTTCGAGGGCACGTTCCACGTAAACACCGCCACGGATGATGACTACGCTGGCTTCATCTTCGGCTACCAGGACAGCTCGAGTTTCTACGTAGTCATGTGGAAACAGATGGAGCAGACATACTGGCAGGCCAATCCCTTCCGCGCGGTGGCTGAACCAGGGATTCAGCTCAAGGTACTGACTGGGCTGTGCCCTCCAGGTCCCTGTGCCTACACACACTACATTCTTCAGGTTTCACCCCCAAAACCTTCATAGCCCTCCAGCATTGTCCCCCAGTCCACGAGCTGTCACCACTCCTCATTCTCCGTCACTGGTGCCCGGCCCCCACCCTCCCACCTGCACCCACCACCATCACCACGGGGTTAAATCCTCTCACAGGCCCATAAATACCTTCTCTGGAGAGTCGGGGAAAGTGCCACCTTTAACAAGCAAGGGGACTGGAGTTCGGCGCCCCCCCCCCCAAACCCACATAAACGCTGGGTCTGGATGGTGACCTGCCTGTACTTCCGGCCTTGAAAGGTGGAGACAGGGTCCCTAGAGCAAGCTGGCTAGCCAGACTGGGAAGCCCCAGGCCTTCCGAAACAAGGTAGAAAAGCTACTAAGGACGTCGTCTCCGACAGCTTCCGCCCTTCGCTTCCACTGGCACGCGCCCACACACATTCAGAAACGTGCATACTCAGAGAGAAAGAGTGAAGACAGACCCTGTCTCAAAGAAAAAAAATAAATAAGGAAAAAATACCCCTTGGGCTCACCACATGTCCCGCTAGGCTCCCAAGCCTGTCTCGAGCTCTAGATTTCCCTGGCACCCCAGATCCTCCCGCACACAGCAGACACCTCGCAACAGGGCCCGGGTCTGTAGGCCCCAGCTTGTAAGGACGCAGACCCTCGAGGTCCCCTAAGGGATCCCTGTATTTCCAGCACACACACGGACTCCTGGCCCCACCCCACAGTGGCCCAGCCAAGAGCCCCCGCGTGCCCTCTCCCCCCTGTACTCCACCGCCACAACTCCYACCTGCTCTACTAGACAGGGCTCTGATCCCTCTCCTCTCCTGCCCGAGGCAGGCTGTCAAGTCCTCTACAGGTCCTGGGGAACAGCTCCGAAATGCGCTGTGGCACACGGGGGACACAGCATCCCAGGTACGGCTGCTGTGGAAGGATCCTCGCAACGTGGGCTGGAAGGACAAGACATCCTACCGCTGGTTCCTGCAGCACCGGCCGCAAGTTGGCTACATCAGGTGGGGCCGGCCTGGCTGCTGYCCCGCTGAGCTTTGCTCGTGCTCGAGGAGAAGCGGGCCCCATTTACAGTACATCGGGAACTTATGGGGAGAAGCCGGGACTCCAGTACCTCCTATGTACAGGGCACCTGACACATTCTCACAGAGGGAAACTGAGGCAGGGGCCCCAACACCAGTCCTTATCTTGAGTGGGAACCAGAGATGAAGGGGGTGGCAAGCTGGGAACCCCACTTCAATGGTTCTCTGTCACAGGGTGCGGTTCTATGAGGGTCCTGAGCTAGTAGCTGACAGCAACGTGGTGTTGGACACGGCCATGCGTGGTGGCCGACTGGGTGTCTTCTGCTTCTCCCAAGAGAACATCATCTGGGCTAACCTGCGCTACCGTTGCAATGGTGAGTTAGAGGCCAGCGGGCTGGACCCAAAAGGCTCCAGAAACCTCTCTCACCCGTTGCCTTTCAATTTGCAGATACGATCCCTGAGGACTATGAGAGTCACCGGCTGAGGAGGGCCTAGGGACACGTGGGGCCCCGCTGCCCGCTGGACTGTGGTGGCATATGCTGCAGGTGTCGGGGGTCTGGCAGCCCTCTGAAGGGGTGTCTGGCCTGGGGGGAAAGGCAAATAAAGTGTGTGCGTGGGGGACTGGCTGGCTTTGGTCACTGCGAGGGTTGGCATCCTAGTCACTGAGATAGTCAGGGGCATGCAATTCAGTCCAAGAGGTGACACCCTGGAATATTCTAAGGTATCAGATGGATGCCTCACAGTTTGAGGAACCCTAGTCACTGAAYGGCTCAGTGGGAGGTGGTGAAGGGGCACAGACCTGTGTGTGGCTCAGCCACAGGATGAGGTAACCAGGCAGGAGAGTGGAAAAAGAGGAAGAGGCCCAGACGAAAACATTGGGTTTTTATTACATTTCATTACAAAGGGCGCAAAAATACAAAGAAGCGTCTGCGCCAGAAGGTGGGGCGGGCGGCCGTGCGTGCCCTGAGCAACCTGACCCCCAACTGCGGTGCCCATGCGCACGGCCCACAGCCATCCGCAGCGGAGTGCGCATGCTGGGGGCAGGGCCAGCCTGGGCACGGGGAGGGGAATGTGGGACCAGCCATTTGCATATATCAAAGGGGCTGCCCGGCCCATGGCATCCTGTTTCCAACTAAGGGGTGAGATGGGGCCTGAGAAACAGAGCCTGGCCTCTGGACTTAAGGCCACAACCCTGTCCTCACGTCTCCCCGTGATCAGAACTGCTGGGTTGGATTAGGCTAGGCCTGGGTCACCCTGAAATTCTAGAGCCCCAAGAGACAGGGCAAGCTCCCCGTGTGACGGACCCCTAGCCCCAGCAAAGGCTGAGTGCGGGGGCTGGTACCACCGTGGGCTCTGCAGCTGTCCTCACCCTGCCCAGGAGGTTGGGCCCCTGAGCCCAGCAGGGTTGAGAAAGAGGAAAACTGAGGTTCAGGGCACCCCATGGCCTTGGGAKTACCCCAGCACCCAGGCTCGAGAGGATACAAGTCCCTCCATCTTCTGCCTTGACAAGGAGACGTGGCTATGGCCAATGGGTGGCAGACACTTGTGCCACTCTGAGAGCCATGCCTGAGACAGAAATAATCAGAGTCTCCAAATCACCGCCAGATCCCTGAAGGAAGAGGGCCTTCCGGGAGCCAACGGTGGACGGGGTAGAAAGGTGCCACCACACTAGAGGCGGACCACATGGGGCAGACTGCGCCAGTGCCCTCACCCGGACAGCTCTTGACCTAGGGCACAACTATACAACCCCATGCCTGTGCACACGACTCAACACCACCCTGCTACCAGCGGCCCTCTCTGCCTGTGCTGACCCTTCTCTGCAAAAACAGAAAACTCAGAAAGCGGTGAGGCAGCTCTAGGCCCACCGGGAGAAGAGCAGCAGCCCACACTGGTGCAGGGTTGCCGCCCCCGTGCCTTCTTCCCACTCTGGTCCTGACCAGTCCGCTGACTTGCCACCGCCCGCCCGTGTGCCAGCTGTCAGCTGTCCTTGTGTGCTGTGCAGTAGCATACAGGTCTCACTAGGGGGCTCCCGTGTCTAAGAGTCCTCCAAAGCGCTGCCGGCCAGGCTAAGTACCAATGGCTTTCACAGAGCAGCACTGGAGAGTACTGCAGAAAGACAACATGACAGGGCCTTGGGTCGAGGGGACAAGCCATTTCTTAGGACACAGAAAGGGGCTAGGTCCAGCTGCCCTGTTGTTCTGTGGGGCTTTGGGTAGATAACTACTACCCCAGAAGTCTTGAAAGGGTAAGGTAAACTGAGGCAGCTGGGCATAGTGTTATCAAGATGCCCCAGTCTTGTTTCTGATTCAGGGAAGTGAGCTGGACAGGCACATGGCTGAGGGACTTGGCTGAAGCCAGTGACACATGGATAAGGTGGAGGGGAAAGGCCGGGCCTGGCTCACGCATCTGACATCTCAAGGGCTGGGTGTCTAAGCCTGTCCTGAGAGATCATGGCTGTGGGCAGAGGGTCTATGTACACGCTGCAAGGTGGCTGCTCCCAGCACAGTTCAACAGGTCACAGTATATGCATGTCACCAGCTGAGGTCCCCACGGCCCTGAGCTGTCATCTTGGGATGTCTTGGCAATACAGGGGTATTATTGGACATCTAGAAAACAAAGATGCCTCCCAGGRGTCCCCCTGACAGCAGCTAGGCCCAGGGGAGGGGAGGGCGAACGCTTCYGGAACACGCATGCCCCCGAGTGCTGGTCCCTGGCTGGGCAAGAGGGCTCATGAGATGCTCGCAGCTGCCTGGGGTGCTGAGGCAGGGGCATAGCACCTCATAACAGAACTTGGCAATGAACTAGTCACATTAACACAGCTACATGCACGCTTGGCTGCGTCCTGCCCTGGCTCACTGAGAACTTGGAAGGCCAGTGACTGGTCACAGGGAAGCAGATCGGCCTCTGCCTTGGTAAAGTCTTTTGTTCAGACTTCTACAATTTGAAGAGAACTACACCCCATTTCTCTTTTGGTTTTTTAAGACAGGGTCTCATGTAGCTCAGGTTGGCTTTGATATCCTCCTGTCTCCAGCTCTCCAGTCTCCAGTGCTGGGGTGACAAGTGTGTGCCACCATGCATGTTTGTTTAATAATAATAATAATAATAATAATAATAATAATAATAATAATAATAATAGTAATAGTAATAATAACGTTCCCACTACTCCCTTCAAGCCCGCACCATGGTGATAGAAAGGCCTGAGACCTGGACAGGTGAACTGGACAAACCAATGCTGTCTCCTCACGTCCAGGGGAGGGAGTAGTGACGAAAGGGCGGCAGCGTTCTCATGCAGGCGGCCACCTAGTTGCTTGGGGAAAGGCGCACACAGCTCTCGTGCTTCCCAAGCCTCAGCATGGGCAGTGGTGACACCACAGAGGAGCGACCAAGCCCAGGCAGCGGCTACGCGCACGCACAGGACATGTCAAGCTATGACTTGGGGTGCTGGGGTCAGAGCTTCCAGGCCACAAGTGGCCCAGAAAGGAGAAGCCAGGTCCACAGCCTCCACCCATCACAAGGAATCTTAGCACAGACTCCAGCAGGTGTCAGCCACCTGCTAAGGCCTGGCAGGCACCTTAGAAATTCTCAGAGGGAAGAGGGTTCTCTGGAGGCCCCAGTCAAAGTCAAGGCCTGTTCCCAGAAACCCGTCCTGTGGTTCTTGCGGACACACCCAGCCCCCAGGACCTTGCACGCAGCCCAGCCAGCTCTCTGGATGAGCAGCCGGCGCTCCAGCTTGCGAGTGCTTCAGGCTGGTGTTCCGGTTAACTTCGGAAAAGGTCAGGGGGGCCGGGGGCTAACACATGCTGCCAGGCAAGTGTGGAGGGTCAGCTACCAAACGCCAACAGACACTGAAGGAGAAGCAGGGCCCACCGGGGCTGCTGCCTCCCGAGYCCCAGATCCTCAATAGCAGTAGGGACTGGTCATGGGACTGGGAYGAGTGAGGAGAACGCACAGGTGGCCCGTGACCCTCCGTCCCTGTACCATGCTGACCACTGCCCAGCAGGAGGCAAGGGTGGTGGAGAGTGGGCCAAGGACGGGGCATGCTGCTTCTAGTGAGCTCTGTCCACACCACATTCGGCCACAGGTCGACTGCCATGCTCAGGGCGCTCAGGAATATGAAAGGCAGCCATCCGAAGAGTGTTTATTCGGGCCCAGGTCTGCCCTTCGCTCTGCCCTGGGCACAGTGGGGAAGGCGGTGGGGGGCACAGGGATGGAGGAAGGCAGTGACAGCTGAGAACAGTCGAATGGATGGYGCACCTCAGCTCTGGGGTGCTCCACGCCCCGCCCGGCCCTCCTCTCGCAGCACATCTGGGAGTGAGTGACACTTTGGGTATCCTGGAAGTGGACCACGGATGAGGGCTCTCACATCCCTAGTGAGGAGTGAGGGAGCGAGCATGGGGAATGTCCAGGGGGCCAGGTGCTCAGCCTCCCTCGGCGATCAGCCTGGCCCCAGGTGGATGGATGGACAGACAGATAGCCAGCCTAGTACACAACGGCCTCACGCCAGGCATTGTGGGAGGTGAACCNGAGTGAGGAGAACGCACAGGTGGCCCGTGACCCTCCGTCCCTGTACCATGCTGACCACTGCCCAGCAGGAGGCAAGGGTGGTGGAGAGTGGGCCAAGGACGGGGCATGCTGCTTCTAGTGAGCTCTGTCCACACCACATTCGGCCACAGGTCGACTGCCATGCTCAGGGCGCTCAGGAATATGAAAGGCAGCCATCCGAAGAGTGTTTATTCGGGCCCAGGTCTGCCCTTCGCTCTGCCCTGGGCACAGTGGGGAAGGCGGTGGGGGGCACAGGGATGGAGGAAGGCAGTGACAGCTGAGAACAGTCGAATGGATGGYGCACCTCAGCTCTGGGGTGCTCCACGCCCCGCCCGGCCCTCCTCTCGCAGCACATCTGGGAGTGAGTGACACTTTGGGTATCCTGGAAGTGGACCACGGATGAGGGCTCTCACATCCCTAGTGAGGAGTGAGGGAGCGAGCATGGGGAATGTCCAGGGGGCCAGGTGCTCAGCCTCCCTCGGCGATCAGCCTGGCCCCAGGTGGATGGATGGACAGACAGATAGCCAGCCTAGTACACAACGGCCTCACGCCAGGCATTGTGGGAGGTGAACCRGGGTGGCGGCTGGCAGGGGGCGCTGGGCAGCACTGCAAGCTCAGAACCACAAGCTTGGCCGTTGGCAAAGGGGGACAGCATTGCTGTCCCCAGGTTTGGGGCAGCGCCGTTGGAGACTGACCAGCGGCRGGTGGTGGGCACAGCCACTCACAGGCGGTCCATTCGGAAGGTGTCCTCGGTGGCTGGGTCGGCTAAGACCATGTCAGGGTCATTCAACATATGAAGTCCGTCCAGGGTCAGAGGGTCGATCTTCAGCTCGTCCAGAGGGAACTGGTGGTCCGAGTCAAAGCTGATGTCACTGACCCCTGCCAGTGTGCTGCTCAGTTCCTTAGAGAGGCTTGGCGGTGACTCTCCTGTCACTGTCGGGTGGGGACAAATGATACGGCTCAGCCTTGGCTCCAGGGAAGCAGACACGGGGCCATTTACCTCCCACCAGTGTGAGAAGCAGGGGAGAAGGGAGCAGCTTGCCCCAGGGATCGTTCTGCAGGGCGAACATGAGAATATCTAGGTGTTCTGTGCCCTATGGTGGGGTAGACACTGGCACTGGGTGGGCAGAGCCAGGGACATACATGTGGCTCAGCAGTCTGCAGAGCATGAGCTGGTGATATCTGCAAAGTCACATGCTCGGTAGCAGATGGCAGTGACCTGCAGGACACGCCCTGACTCAGGTCTGAGGTGCACAGGTGGGTTATACTGTCAGGGAGGTGCCTAGGCCTAGACACGAGCCTCAGTCATTCCATCTATTGATGGGTCTATTAGATTAGATGGGGTTCTAAGCACAGAGGCCGTCCTATAAGCCACAGGAATCCTGAGGACTTGCTCTGCCCTGGGTGTGCCACAGTGCCCACAGGAGGGGAGTGACGCTGTCCCCAACAGACCTAGACTACTCTGAAAGCATTCCTTTTCGGGGCTTCTAAGACAAAGGGAGATGGTATGGGGCCTCGGGGTGGGGCAGACATCAGGGGAGCTGGGTTCGGGGTTAGACGGCTGAAGCCTGGCCGTGCTGCCCTCTGCAGGGTAGAAGGGCCTCTCCTGGGTGTGCAGGTTCTGGGCTCTGCCAGCGAGCGACAGAGAGACCACTGGGTTGGCCAGCTTGATCCCAAACAGAGGGTCCCAGTGTGTGGGGTGTCCCTGGCTGACAGAGAGGACRGAGCATATAAAGGGGACTGGATCCCCGTGTGAGGCGAGGAGGGAGGGGGAGCGCAGCTGTCGAGGCGAGGCGAGGCGAGGCGAGGGCAGAGCCGACTGCAGAGACAGCTGGGTGGCGGGTGGACTGTGAGGAGGYAGCTGTGGGGTGGGCAGCRGGGTCGTGTGCTGACACAGCCGAGGCTCAGYGCAGTGTGAGAGGGTGCACTGGGTGGAGACAGAGTCCAGCCTGAGGAGACCCTGAGGGCTAGAACCTGGGTCTTGTTTGCAGTGGGATGCAGGGCCCACCTGGGCTTTTGTTCCCTGTCCTGTGGAGGAGGCTAGCCTCAGCCCAACCCCCTTGTCTGGCAGGGAACCTGTGAAGAKACTTTTCATGCCCCGCCACCCCAGGCCTCACCCGTGAGGATGATGTTGGGGATCCCGCCATGGCCGGTGTAGCCGAGCTGCTGCGGGTCCTGTAGGCCGCCGTGGCTCCCGCTCAGACCCATCATGGCTGCTTGGGCGTAGTTGAGTGTGGAGCCCGGGTTGTACAGGCTGCTGGAGCTGATGGCGCTCTCCACCATGTTGAACTGCTCTAGCTACGAAGGAAAGCAGGAGACCGTGAGGACGATGGATGGCAAATGAAACTCCAGACCACCACCACATCCTCCCCGGCTCTCCATCCAGCGGCCTGCCATGCCACTGCATGGCGCCTGAGGCCTGCAAGCCACTGCATCCTGCAAGCCACTGCATGGCGCCTGAGGCCTGCCCTTTCTCCCCGTGACCTTGAACTTCACTCTGCAGGATGTACAGAGGTCAGGGGGTGTGGTCAAGTCATCCTTCCAGGGCCTTTGCTTCCACAGCCCACAGCAGGGTGTGGGTAGAGCAGTGAGGCCTGGGCACCCGCTCACCTGGCGGGACAGAGCATTGGCCTGCCTGGCTGTCATCTGCTGCTCATAGTACGCATCCCCAAACACGCTGCCCAGGGTGGACGTGTGCTGTGGACAGAAGAGAAGCCCGCTGTGGTTGTGGCCTGAGGCCCAGGAGGCTGAGGGGCGGGATGCCTGTGCTGGGGTTCCTGGAGTCTGTGTCTCCCACAGCCCAGGCAGATGGGATAGGGACGCCTGGGGACTCCCCAGGGTGGAGGTCACAGACATTTATCTTGGAGTGCTCAGGGTGGTGCCCTGCCTAGGGTGATTGTTTCTTCCCACACCCACTTCCCTGGGCCTCTGACACTCCCCAAAGTACTGTCCCACCTACCCCCCTAGAGCCTACATCTAGGAAATATCACTTCCTAGGGAGCAGGGACTGCGGGTGAGGTGCCGGCTAATCTCGACGCTGCGGACTGGGGTGACAGTCAGTGTGTACACAYCCTATGTGGGAGTGGTAGGCTTTGGAGGGTACATGGAGACAGGACATAGGACACACTGTCTAGACAGTACAGTGTACAGCACATAGCAGGGGACAGCCACTGCCTGGGGCTGCCTGCCAGGTTCTGTGGGGTCCAAACCCTATCACACTTGCTTATTAGCCAAGGCTAGCTGGGCCCTGAGAAAGCAAGAGAGGAGCTGCTGTAGGCTGTCCAGGCTATGCCTGGGGCTGGCTCGGACATGCACATAGGGCCCCAGGGCAACAGGTGGCCGTGACTGTAGCCAGCYACCTAATAGTCCCAGAGAGATGCGTGTCTCCCACGCCAGGTCCCAGGTGCCCCAGAGGCCCGACGGAGGCCTAAGGAAGCCCAACGGGAAGCCAGACATGCTCACGTCCTGGCACCTCTGGGCTCTGGGGGAAACTTGTGCCTCTGCRGTCTCCTCCTGGGGTCACTAGTGTCCTCGCCAGCAGGACACCCTGTTCTCCATAGCAAAGACACAGAGACAGGTGGGATCAGGCGGGATGAACTGCCTGCCCGGCTAGGACAACCTACTTAAGCTCAGGACAAAGACCGCCCCATGACTCTTCAGAGAAGTGTGTCTGACCTGTGCACTCCTACTCTGCCTCCCTGCCTGCCTCTGTGTCCCTGGAGCCCAGGAGCTCAGCGTGAATGGACTGAGAGGTG